>PVKS010014449.1:0-48346 GCA_004027875.1 Aplodontia rufa | reverse complement strand
CTCTGTCCTCTCTTTCTTAAAAAAAAAAAAAAGACAGAGAATCAATTTTATTTAGTTTTTCACATGACTTTTGTTGCTCCAACACTTCGTTGTGTATGTGGTACTGGGGTTTGAACTTGTGTATGCCAGGCTAGCGCCACAACCACTGAGCTACCACTCCAGCCTCTTGGAAATTTTTTTTTCATAGCTTTAGCCTTACTTAATTTTGGTGGGGCTGAAACAAATATATATTAATTAAATATATTAATTAAATATATTAATTAAATATATATTAAATTACACCAAAAGAACCATTTTCTTTTCTTTTTTTTAAAAGAGAGAATCAATTTTATTTAGTTTTTCATGTGGCTTTCTTTCATTGCTCCAACACCTCATTATGTGCATGGTTCTGGGGTTCAAACCCACGTCCTCGTGTATGCCAGGCAAGCACTATAACCACTGAGCAGCTTTTGTTGCTCTGACACTTCCTTGTGTATGTGGTGCTGGGGTGTTAACCCACGTCCTTGCCCATGCCTGGCAAGCACCATAACCACTGAGCCACCGCTCCAGCTCCCCCCCACCATTGCCTTTTAAATGTGTGTGATGGCTATACTTTGGTTATAACTCTTCTGCCCAGTGTTTAAGACCAAGTCTGTCAAAATTGACCTAGTTTCAATCTACTATTAGAGTCAGCCAAGATTCCTCAGCAGGTCACACCTGGGAACTCATGAGAAGCCATTTAATTCCTATATCAGTGCTATCTGCCAGGAGGGTCAAGGTCTTACCACATGTGGCTTCTCTGGGAAGCATTAGGGACATCTCCCTTTCCAATGACCACCTTTCTGCAGCATGTACACTGGCTGGCTTTCCTGTTCTCTAGGGTACTCATGAACCCTCTGATCAGGAGTTTGGATGACATAGAGGTGCAGGGCCTATGGAGGTGTCCCTTTGTTCTCTGGGTCCTGGTTGACCTTAAAGGGCAATTGCCAAAATATTGGCCACTTTTCCTTGGCACTTTTATTTCCCTAACTTTAATCTCCAAGTTTTGGTTTTAAACATCCAGCAGGCCAGTTTCACTAATTTTTGAAGTAGGAATACTGGGTTTTAACTTTAATGTGTACAATTTTATAGTTACCCCTTTCATTTAATTAGGGTCAGTAGGAGTACTTGAAAATAGCATTATATTTCATCTGTCCTGTAGGTGATGGCTTAACTCAGGTTTTTCTGTTAGAAGTCTGTAAAACATGAACAGACAAGAGCTGTGAAGTTTTAAAAGGAAAATACAGTATGAAATTAATAAGACCAGGGCTGGAGTGGTGGCATGGCGGTTACAGCGCTTGTCCAACATACACAAGTACATGGGTTCGAACCCCAGCACCCATGTACACAACTAAGTGTCAGAGCAACAAAAGCCATGTGAAAAACTCAATAAAAATTGAATCTCTCTCTCTCTCGCTTCTCTCTTGCTCTCTTTGTCCTTCTCTCTTAAAAAAAAAAAAAAAGAAATTGGGGCTGGAGCGATGGCTCAGGGGTTACGGCATCTGCCCGGCATGCGCAAGTACACGGGTTCAAACCCCAGCACCCACATACACAATTAAGTGTCAGAGCAACAAAAGCCATGTGAAAAATTCAATAAAAATTGATTCATTTTTTTCTCTCTCTCTCTGTTACTATCCTTCTCTCTTTAAAAAAAAAAAGAAAAAAAGAAATTAATAAGACCAAATAACTTTGAATCAAGAAACATAATTTCTATAACGTTAATATGACTTTGGTGCCTATTTTATCTCCATTAAGATCCATTAATCTATTAGCTCAGTCACATGAGACCCTTTTTAAATTTTAACTTTCTTTTAAAACTTTCTTACAATCTTGCATATCATTAAAAATTAAGTCTGTATTATATTCTTGCTTATTTTGAGATCCCAGAAATATTTATAACAAAAATCTATCTTTTGAATGCAACTTTATTTTTATTTTATTTAGTTTTTCCTGTGGCCTTTGTTGCTCAGAGACTTCGTTGTGTACATGGTGCTGGGGTTTGAACTTGTGTACTTGTGCATGTCAGGCAAGCTCCGTAATCGCCAAGACACTGCCCCTTGAATGCAACTTTAAATAAAGTCAAGTTTAGCCTATTTTGGAATCATCCTAACATGGAGTAGGGTGAGAGACAGAGACTTATGTCAAGTAAGGTGGGGGCTCTTGACAAATAACATAATATTGGAATTTATATAAGCTTTCATATTTTGAACCTTCAAGCAAATCAGACTCTCCTTAGTACAGGTTACAATGGGATATCCAATCATAAAACACTAAATTACATGAATAGATCCCCAACCAAATTTGTTGTTTCTATACAAGTCTGGAAAGAGATTATTGTTGTAGACAACTTTAGATGGAAACACTGACTTGGTAAAGTACTCTTGTAAGTTTTGATAAAAATCAAAAGATTTTTATATCTGATATTTTTTTTTAGGCATGAACCCACCTAATATACAAAGAAGGCTGTAAGAGCTTCACAATTATACTGATGTACTTATATTAACGAAGTTTAATCTTTGAAGAAAAATTTAGAATCCATAATGTGGGGTATTTATAATCATAGGTCTGCAATACTGACAAGAATCAAAGGATAACTTTAAATTTCTTTAGTTAGGAAACAGTTTTGATGATCAGAACTTATTATCTGGTGTATAAATACATCTTATTTATATAACAATGAAATATTTATGTAGTTAAAGCAAACAGATATAAACCAGGCCTTAAAATGGCAATGTGGCCCTCCTGTATCAAATATAATGCATAAAAGAGAGCACTTATTTTTTTTTCTGCCTGTAGTCTTACATAAACTTCCATTCTACAGACTTACATAACATTTCACATGTATTTAGGTATTAACCATATTATAATAACCTAAAAACATTCATTTAATCAATTGTTTAAAAGACTTTAAAATAGTAGAAGCTTTAGTTCCTTTAAGATTCAGTTTTCCCTAAATAAATAATGCTATCATCACAGATTATCTTGATAGGTAAGAACAGATCATTGTCCTAAGAAACCCTTGTTATATCAGTACATTAATACGTGACGTTAGGGGGAACCTTAAACAACTTTGACTGATTATATTTAACTTAATGCCAATTATATTTAACTTAATCATACACAGACCTTTTTTTAAAAAAAGAGAAAAGGACAGTGAAAAAGAGAGAGAGACAGAATCAATTTTTTATTTAGTTTTTCATGTTGCTTTCATTGCTGGGACACTTCGTTGTGTACATGAGTGCTGGGATTTGGACCCGTGTACTTGCACATGCCAGGCAAGCACCATAACCGCTGAGCCACCGCTCCAGACTCACACATAGACTTTTTAGATTTACCCTCCACAAATCTGCAATTTACATAGACACTCTGTAACTTGCTTACTTTACCACACAAAATACTTTTTTATCCAGAAACATTTATAGAAACCAACATTCTATTGATTGACCGCCTAGAAAAACATGTGGGCTGGTAATCTTAAACACATCTTTACTCTTATCTGCTTATACAATTTAAAGTGAACCTTTGTTTAAGTCAAGTCACGTGAACTAAAAGTCATTTGGATCCATTTCCCTTTTTTTTTTTTAATTTTTGAGCACTCATTTATAAGCCAATTTGGTATCATGTTGATATAACATAAAACAACACATGTACACAAATATAGGTGTGCATGCATACATAAAAAACAACAGGAAACAAAGACTTTAAGCTTTGAATAACTGACCTCTGAGTAAAGACAGTATGAAGGGCAGAGGCCAAAAAGAACTTCTATTGTTAGGAAAAAAAAAAACCCAAGACTGATTGAAAAAATATGATCAAAGGTGAATTTCACCATAAAAACCATGAGCTCAGGGCTAGAGTGGTAGCTCAGTGTTTATGGTGCTTGACTGGCATGTGCAAGGATGCGGATTTGAACCCCCAGTACCCCACATACGCAATGAAGTGTCCCAGCAACGAAAGTCATATGAAAAACTAATAAAAATTGATTCTCTCTCTCTCTCTCTCTTACTGTCCCTCTCTCTTTAAAAAAAAAAATGAGCTCAAAAACTGCAGAAAGTTAAAAAAAAAAAAGTGAAATGGTCATCTTTCTGTTTTCCTTACTCTTGCCCAACTGGAGAGAAGAGGGAAGCTGCAGGAATTAGGGCATTTTTCAATGTTCCTGGGTGGGCCGCCCATTTTACAGATTTAATCCCAGCATTTT
Source organism: Aplodontia rufa (assembly GCA_004027875.1). Classification (NCBI taxonomy): domain Eukaryota; kingdom Metazoa; phylum Chordata; class Mammalia; order Rodentia; family Aplodontiidae; genus Aplodontia; species Aplodontia rufa. The sequence goes on along the minus strand of PVKS010014449.1, from coordinate 44,130 downwards.
AGGCCAATACCTACATTGCCCCAAGGCAGAATGCAGGCAGATCCCCTCTGGTGATCTAGCATAATGGAGGAACTTAGCAAAATTTCAAACTACAAGAGTAAACAGTCTTTTAGGTTCTACAGCCAGAGGCTTGCATTTAAAACTGCCATTTTTCTTTTTCTTTTCTTTTTTTTTAAAGAGAGAGGGACAGTGAGAGAGAGAAAGAGAGAAACAACTTTATTTAGTTTTTCACATGGCTTTAGTTGCTCCAACACTTAGTTGTGTACGTGGTGCTGGGGTTTGAACCCGGGTCCTTGTGCTTGCCAGGCAAGCGCCGAAACTACTGAGCCACCGCTCCAGCCCAAAACTGCCATTTTTCTTTTGTTCCTAGGACTATCTTTTCAAAATTTTAACATGTAGCCCAGAGGGCTATCTAAGGAATTTTTATGATTTTCCCCCTCTGCTAGCATCCTTTTTCTCTAGAGTAGAATTTTTATTTCCCATCCCATTCCCCCTGCCAGATATGGTTTTGTGTTCCTGAGTTCCAAGAGTTGAAGCTTACAGCTTAATTCTTGAATGGAGATTCCTTATGGCCCTCCCCCAGCTGCTTCCTCCATTTCCAGCTGTCTCCCCTCCTGGGCTACCAGCACTGTGGATCAGGAGTTTATGAAGTCACTTTGTGTTCCAAACACGTCTCAGGCACACTCACACAACCTCTGGAATCTCCTGACCACCAAGGAAGTACTAATCTCTCAAACCCTAAGATTTTCCTGGTCCATGTGTGAAGCTTCCTGGTCCCCATGGTACTTGCTTGGGCCTTCTCCCTGCGTTGCTGATCCATTTCTGATCCACCTCAGATCTTGGGTCCTTTGTTGGTTTGAGAACTCACAGTTCCCTCCCCAACTCTGAGGCCACTACAACAAGGCTGTGGGATGCATCACGGCTATAAGGAGGGGGTGATCCAGTGAGCCCCCCAGATGACATATGGAGCCCCATGTTGGGTGCCAAATTGTTAGAAATAAAATTATTAAAAATTCTGAAGTGCAATAAGAAAATGAAACATGTGCCCAGAAGTGGGTGAGCAAGACAGACTTCACTTCTGCAGAAGGGTGTGCTCACAAAGGGGATCCAATGAGCAAGCACACGTGAGTGGGCAGTCCGCCTGCCTACATCTCCAACCTGACCTGACATAATCCTACCATTCACTCTGATTGGAGGAGCTCAGGGGTTCAATCTGTGCAATTGGCTAACATAAAATTGGGGTGGGTACAGAAGAGAGCTATGGGTGTAATGGGACATCTGATAAGGAGTTTAAAAATGGATTATCTGTGACCACAGGGTTCCTGACCTAAGATGGCTTCCTTTTATTTTTTTTGAAAGAGCAAATCAACTTTTTCCTTTTTTTCAAAGAAAGAAGGACAGTGAAAGAGAGAGAGAGAGAAAGAGAATCAATTCTTATTGAGTTTTTCACTCAGTACTGAGCTTTTGTTGCACTGACACTTAATTGTGTAGGTGAGCGCTGAGGTTTGAAATCTCATACTTGTGCATGCCGGACAAGCACGGTAACCGCTGAGCCACCTCTCCAGCCCCAATGGCTTCCTTTTATATGTGAACATTTAGACTGCATTCTGAAAATGGACCATCACACTTCTTATTTCTCATAGCCACCACACCCTACCCAAGAGATTTTTTTTATTAGTATTTTGAAAATGTTTGGCCTGTAAAACATTGAAATGGACCCTAATGACAGATTCTTTTTCAAAAGGAAAACTGTTTAAAATGAGAAAGTCTGATTTCTGAGTAAGTGTAAATCTAATCCCTGACTTGCTACTACAAAGCAAAGGAATAGGTATGCATATCTTTTTTTGTAGTTGTTTGTTTGCTTTGTGGAGCTGGAGATGGAAGAGGGCCTTGCACATGCTAGGCAAGCACCGTACCACTGAGCTACATCACCAACCGTGGCGGTATCTTTGAAGACTTATTCATCTTGGTGACCTCTATTTTAAACTTTGTGTAGTTGGTTCTAGAGTTCCATGTTTTCCTAGTTATAACTACTTCAGCGTTAGAATGGGTTAGCTGGGATTAAGCTTATTTTTCTAGCTGTGAGCACAACGTGGCCCTGCTGGAGGGGAAAAAATGAAAACATGTTCTGGTTAATCAGTTTGTTAGGCCTTTCTAAATCGGGAGGAGGAGGTATTTGCCTTTCACTTGTCATTCTGAACACCCAGTCCCCCAAGAAGATGTTGAATAATGAGACGAGACTAGAAGTTCACATTCTTCTCCTAAGAATGACATATTTGATACATTATTGTTCAACAAAAGTACACATTTTAAGAATTGTACTTGACTTAGAATCTAGCAGAGTATGTAGTAGACCATATGAAATTAGATTAATTAAAGTAGAATAATAAAAATTATTCAGACAGATGCTATAAATGGGTATTTTTTTTTGTACTGGGGATGGAACCCAGGAGTGCTCTACCACTGAGCTACATCCCCAGCCATTTTTATTTTTTTATTTTGAGACGCAGTTTTGCTAAGTTGCTCAAGCTGGTCTGGAACTTGTGAGCTTCCTGCTGCAGCCCCTGGAGTAGTTGGGGTTATATGTATGCACCACCGTGCCTGGTGGTATTTCAATATTTCAAATAGATGAAATAGACCACTAGGAATGGAAGGGGTTCGCAAGAGAGGATTCCTCTCTTAAGAGAAGCAGTGTGGGGGCTGGAGCAGTGGCTCTGTGGTTATGGTGCTTGCCTGGCATGCGCAAGGCCTCTGGTCAAACCCCAGAACCACGTACTTGACGAAGTGGTGGAGCAATGAAAGTCACATGAAAAACTAAATAAAAATTGATTCTTTCTCTCTTTCTCTCTCTCTCTCTCTTTTTAAAGAGAGAGGGACCGGGAGAGAGAGAGAAAGAAGCAGTGTGGGCTGGAGCAGTGGCTTGTCAGTTACAGCACTTGCCCAGCATGCGCAGGTACACAGGTTCAAACCCCAGCACCCACGTACACAACTAAGTGTCAGAGCAACGAAAGCCATGTGAAAACCTCAATAAAAATTAATTCTGTCTGTCTGTCTCTCTCTTTCTCTCTCTCACTGTCCTTCTCTCTTAAAAAAAAAAAAGAGAGAGAGAGAGGGCTGGAGCGGTGGCTCAGCAGTTTCGGCGCTTGCCTGGCAAGCACGAGGACCCGGGTTCAAACCCCAGCACCACGTACACAACTAAGTGTTAGAACAACACTTTCACAAGGCCATGTGAAAAACTAAATAAAGTTGTTTCTTTCTCTGTCTCTCTCACTGTCCCCCTTTCTTAAAGAGAGAGAGAGAGAGAGAGAGAAGCAGTGTGGAGCATTGGTGAAGAACAAAAACCTCAATGCTAAACTTTGTTTTTTCTTTTCCTTCTCAACTCTGCTAATTTCTGAGGAAATCAGCGTGCTACACTTTGAGAGACGAACTTGTCATTTTGGCCTTGAGAAAATGACTTAACATTTCTGTGTCTTTGTGTCTTCATTAGTATGTAGTTTGAAAGACTACCTAGCCCATGGTTTAGATTATTATCAGTTCAGATCTGTCATGTTGCCACCACATATGACAGCAGGACCAGATAGACACCAGTGCTCTCCAGACAGCAGGCAACTTTCCCCTCAACGTGTCCTTGTGACATTTTTTTCCAAATATTCCGAAAACACAGTTGTCGTGATCTGCCGTATAACCCCATGTAGATTAAACAGTTAACCTTCTGTCATGATTCTATACGCATCAGCATTATGCTTACTAACAGCAAAGCTACAGAAGCAGGGGCCTACTTCTTCCCCAGCCACAAAACTGTTCTCCTTTTTTAAACTGAAATGCATTTTAATACAAAAAATGCAGACAGCATTTTGCAAATTTATTGTTCCAAGGGATAATCTCTATTTGAGGAAATCAGCACGTGGCACTTTGGGAGATGAAATGTTACAGCTTGTGCATCGAAATTCAAAATGAAGTTAAATTAAAAAGTGAAATGATTACCAAGGAAATGCAGGTCAGGGGATCAAAAGTGAAGTGTCACACGTTATTAAGAAGAAATCCAAAAGGACGGCTGCGTTATGATCTCTCATTAGTGTTCCAATGGTGCCTCTCTTTTGATAAACCTGAACATTTTGGCAGACATTCAAGCAGATTTTTTGGTAAAAACATTGTTACATGATTACTATTGCTGTTTCCAATGACCATCTTCTGGCTTCTTTTCATCAGCCATTTCCCCACCTTGCCACCGGGACCCTGAGCGCCCACATATTCTTTCCAAAGCATATTGGACTTAGAGCAGCTGGAGTGGTGGCTCAGCAGTTACGTCGCTGAGGATGAGGGTTTAACCCCAGCACCACATACACAACAAAGTGTTGGAGTAATGAAAGTCACATGAAAAATTAAGTAAAAATTGATTCTTTCTCTCTCTCTTTCTGTCCCTTTATCTTAAAAAAATTATTAAAAAAGAGAGAATCATTTATTTTTAAATTTTTTCATCTGGCCTTTGTTTTTCCGACATTTAGTTGTCCTATGTGGTGCTGGGGTTTGATTGCGCGTCCTCACACAGGCCAGGCAAGCACTCCAACCACTGAACCACCACTCCAGCCCCAAATACAGTGATTGTAAGACTTTCACTGTCACAGGGGAGGATTTATTTTAAAATCGTGGAAACCTGCAGAGGTGTTTCAGCTTACCAGCTGGGGGAGTCCCCACCCCCAGCTCCACCATGCATAGCTGAAAAGGGCATGGCTTTGTGCCAAGACAGCAGCAGAGCTTGCTCCTGCCATGGATTCATGTCTATCCTTGGTTGGACCCAAGGAAGCAGCCACGGTAGTCACTCATCCTGCTACATTAAGATAGGAAATTCTCCTCGTGAGTTAGGCAAGGAGTGTGGATCTATCTATTCATTCTTTCATTTATTCACTGTAAGAATAATTGAGCATCTGCTGTATACCAAGTGTGCTAAGGGGATCAAAACAGCTGAATAAGGGGGCTGGAGCAGTGACTCAGTGGTTGGAGCACTTGCTTGGCATGTGCAAGTACCGGGTTCAAACCCCAGCACCACATACACAACTAAGTGTCAGAAAAACAAAGGCCAGATGAAAAAAAAAATTGATTCTCTATCTCACTCTATCCCTTTCTCTCTCTTTTTTAAAAAAAATAACAGCTCAGTATTTTTCCTAAACTTTGTTGACACCTGCTGTAACTTTTGTGATTTGAAGTTTCTTCTACTGCGCACCGCAATGTGGGGCTACACAAAATTTCTTTTGTAGACCTTGCTGCAGGAACCTGTAGAGGGAGATCTCACTAGATTACAATGTGAAGTTGGAATCAATCCGAGTCATAACCTACGACTTGAGCTATACTTTCTTCCAGTCTCTGTGTAACTGCTGATCTTGCAATTCCTAGAAGCCTGGCTCCCACCGAGGTTAACGGGAGTGCTATGTGAATGTAAGTTCTGCACTTAATGTCCTCCCACGCAGTGAGCCTTGCTTGTCTTGGACTGGTGACCTACCAACCCACCTCTAATAGGAATGTGCTAGCTCTCTTTCATGTAGCAGAATCACACTGCAGTGACAAAATCCAGGTGAGGGGCAGATCAACCTGGTACAAAATGTTTGGCTCTGAGACAACTCCTTGCCTCAGAGAACAACCATGTGTCTTCATTGTCCAGAAGCTAGAGAGAGTCAGATGACAGAATGGTAAATCAGTGACATTCTTGGGGCATAGTAAGCCGGAATTGGTTCCGCTAAATTTTTAACTAGGCCTAATGCCCTAGACCTTCTCACTGGTAGAATAAAAAGTGACGCAGGAGACAGAAAGCAGATATTCTTTCTAGAACTGGCTCTGCTCCTGAACTATTTATTGGCCATAGGAACATTTGTTCATGTTGGCATTCCCATTTCCCATTGGTAAAGTGAAGGCATTGAACTCAGTGCTTGGAGTGTCCTTACACGTTTAGAAACGAATTTATCGGTCCAGATTCTGTAAAAGTTACAGAGTTTTAAACCATTTTTTAATGAGCTGCTCACATTTGTAAATCAGGAGGTTTTGTATGAAACATGAATTTTTGGCTTTTCTTGATAAATCAACAGTACTGGCAAGACCAGCCCTGCGGTTGTCCACAGGTATAACTGCCAGAGCCGAGTAATGTCCCTTTGGGAGGGAAGGGTCCCTTTAGACAGTTTGTCACCATCCCCACCCAGTCACTCTCTCTTGATCCCTGCAGGCTTCTGAATCTGTGACTGTTTTTTAGGATTACAATTAGCACAGTTTCATCAAAGTCACAAGTGAGTTTTTTTCCACTACATTTCCAATGATAGTAGGTCAGAGGCCTCATCTAGGACTCTGACATATTTAATTCATTACAAACAGTAATGAAGGGCTGGTGGAGCTCCGCAGGGAGGCTCACAGGAGGGAACCAGAGTTCTGGGGCTGCTTATGGTAATTTGACATATAACTCAGAGCCTAATTATGTCAGGTGAAGTGGCCTGGACAGTTTATTCTCTGTTCCTAGAATTAACAAGCTTCCATCACATAACTTCCTTTGTGAATATCAAATGAGCTTCCTCTGGATCCCAATACCCAAATGTCAAGTGCCTGGGTGGAAAGGTTTGCAGAGCAAGTGCAGGATGACTTATGTGGCTTCTAGGCCTGGTAGTTCATCTTTTATTAACTGTTTTTATTTTCTTTTTCCAATTAACCTTATTCCTTTCTATGGGATCTAGCTAAAAAAAAAAATGCGTGAAGGAGGTATTTTTATTTTTGCAGAAGCCCATGAAGTCAATGCAACACTTTAAAAATGATGATTTCTCATGGTAATGGGGACATATGATTGCACTGTGCAGATAAAAATGAACCCAGCTCCTTGCACCACACTCATGATGCTGACTTTTCTTTCTTTCTTTTTTATTTTTTGGTATAGAGATCGAACCCAGGGGCTTTCAACCCCCTGAGCCACATACCCAACCCTTTTTATTTTTTATTTTGAGACAGGGCCTAAGTTGCTCAGGGCTTACAAAGTTGCTTTGAACTTGAGATCCTCTTGCCTCATCTCCCGAGCTGCTGGAATTACAGGCATGCACCACCATACCCAGCTGTTGCTGACTTTTCTAATATTACTGAAGAGAAAACTGAGGCTGGGTATGTTTAAATAATTTGCACAATGGTATTATAGCCTTCAAGTGTAGGAACCAAAACCAAAGTGAAATTTCCTGACTCCTAGACTGTTACATTATATGGTTTGTCCCTGTTCCCTTTTAGGGAAGTCCTAAATATAAAAATACAGCAATTTAAAAAGGAAATGATTATTACGAAAGTAAGAATGGGGGCTGGAGCGGTGGCTCAGTGGTTAAGGTGCTTGCCTGGCATGCGTGAGGATGCAGGTTTGAACCCCAGCACCCAACAAAGTTTCAGAGAAACGAAAGGCACGTGAAAAACTAAATAAAATTTGATTCTTTCTCTTTAAAAAAAAAAAAGTAAGGATAGCGGTTACTAGGGTGGAGGAAGAAGGGTGTGATCTAGAAGGGATAAATGGAGATTTTCTGGACTAAGGGATGGTAACTTTTTACCATTGTGAATTATTATAAAGTGAGTTCCTGCCTTTGGCTGGAACTTTCCCAGCTATAGTTTTAAACTGGGCTAATTATTAATAGAACCTTTTCTTTTTTCATCTTCAAAAGGATTCTATCAGGGCTGGAGCGGTGGCTCAGCAGTTATGGTGCTTGCCTTGCATGCACGAGTCCACGGGTTTGAACCCCAGCATCACAAACACAACGAAGTGTTGGAGCAATGAAAGCCACAGGAAAAACTAAATAAAGTTGATTCTTTCTCTTACTGTCCCTCTCTCTTAAAAATAAATAAATAAATAATGCCTTTGAGGTGCTGGAGTGGTGGCTCAGCAGTTACGGTGCTTTCCTGGCACACACAAGGACACGAATTCAAACTCCAGCACCATGTACACAACCAGGTGTTGGAGCAATAAAGGCCACATAAAATTAAATTAAAAGCCAGGAAGAGAGTGAGAGAGAAGCCAATTTTGTTTTATTTGTTTTTTTCATCTGGCCTTTCTTTCTCCAACACCTAGTTGTGTATGTGGTGCTGGGGTTTGAACCTGGATCCTGGCCCACGCCAGGCAAGCACTTCAACCTCTGAGCCACTGCACCTGCCCCGTCTAGCTTCTTTAATACTAAGTTTTTGAGATAAGGTCTGATTCAATATTATAGCTCCATAATGCCTAGTGTTGTGCTTGGAACTTATCCAATACACAACATACATTAATTGATAAATGTATGAATAAAAGAGTAAAAAGGAAATGGTGAGAAATAAAACATGAACATTTAAAATCTAAAGAAGCAGATAATTAAGATGTATTAGTAAATGGAGAGAAATAGGTTAAATCTTCAGTTTAATGATGCTTAAAATAAATGAGTATCTCAGAGGAACTAAAAAGAGGACCAAGCTGAGTGCAGTGACATACACCTTTAGTCTCAGTGACTTGGGAGGCTCAGGCAGGAGCATTGCAAGTTCAAAGCCAGCCTCAGCAACTTAGGCCCTAAACAACTTGGTGAGACTGTATCTCAAAATAAAAAGTAAAAAGGGTCACGGATGTGGCTCAGTGGTTTAGTACACCTAGGTTCAATTCCTGGTACCAATTAAAAAAAAAAAAAAGAAAATGAGTTTTTTCTTAGTGTTTTGTCTGTGCGTGGAGGTTTTGTCTTACTGGAGGGGAATTTTAGCCCCAACTTCAGAGGAGGTAGAGAAAAGACCTTGGGAATGGGCATGAAGTTAGCTAGTATGGGAAAACCATAAGTTAAACCTCTGTGTCAGAGCCGTGCAAATGTGAATCTTAATGGAGGGCTCAAAATTGTGCATTCAGGACTTTGTCTTTCGGTCTCAATACTAGCTGCTGTCAGTCTTTCTTATTCCCACTTCCTTCCCATGTTCCAAATGTTGTTGTTTGTTTTTCTCTCTCTCTGTTAAAGAGAGAGAGAGGGAAGGGAGAAGAGATAGAAACAATTTTATGTAGTTTTCATGTGGCTTTCGTTGCTCCCACACTTCGTTGTGTATGCAGTGCTGTGGTTCGAACCTGCATCCTTGCACATGCCAGGCAAGCACCATAACCACTGAGCCGCTGCTCCAGCCCCCTAACTGTAGTTTTTAAATTTATTTATTTATTTATTTTTTAAAGAGAGAGGGAGAGAGAGAGAATCAATTTTATTTGTTCTTCCATCTGGCCTTTGTTTCTCTGACACTCAGCCGTGTATCTGGTGCCGGGGTTCAAACCCAAGTCCTTGTGTCTGCCAGGTAAATGCTGCAACAGCTGAGCCACAGAACCAGGCCCTAGTTTTTAAATTTTAGATTTTTGAATGGGAAAAATATTCACATGGCTCAACATTTAAAAGCCATGTTAGTGGGCTGGTGGTATAGCTCAGTGGTAAAGCAGGACCCTGTGTCTGATCCCCCAGCACCAACAAAACAAAACAGAACCCGAATCAAAACAAAAATCCAATGACAACAACAACAACAAACTATTAGTGAAAACTTTTTCTGACCTGGAATGTGTAAGTCCTCGTGATAAGGAAAAATGAACTCAAAACTTCCTTACACCTTTGTCCGAGGCTAAGTTGGAGGCTGACACTAGCATGGATCAGCCAGCCAGGAAGAACATTGTAGAAGATTCTAGGAAAAAACCCATAGTTGCAGAACATGGCAGTCAGGAGGGTAGGGGTGCTGGAGTGAGGCAAATGGCCAACTTTTCCTTGCAGACTATTCATCTCTGAGTAGCCCAGAAAGGTCAAGGAGGAGGAAAGAAGGGAGCAGATGGTGGCACAGGGTGGAGAGACCTCTTGGGGCTGCCTGCACCCTCTTGGGATGCTCAGGAAGGGCAGGCTTCCTGGGAGAAGTGCAGTGGAGGTATGGGGTGCTGTCCCACTCCCAGCGTTTCACTGTAAAAGGGCCTATATTCCAGGGACAGCGATGAGCAGCAGGAGAGAGCAGCAAAGAGGAGACAGAGCAGAAAGGGGCACCATTGTTACGGTGGCTTTCTTCACCGGGTTTCTGGGCAAGGGAAGACTGCAGACTGGATCCAGGGAAGAGTGGTACCCAGGGAACTCCAACCCTTCTCAAAGGAGAAAACTTTCCTTAACAACTCCATCAGAAAGCCACATTTTCATTTCTCTTCCTGTTCCAGTAACAATGTCCAGAAAATATCTAGAAAAAGGTATATGGGAAAGTTCTAAACAAAAAGCCTAGAAAGTCCTCTTGAGATAGGAAACAACCTTGCAGATTTTTTTTTTTTTGTATTCTTGCTAACTTGTGAAAAGTTTTCATTTTACTTCATAGAGTTCTATATATTTAAGCAAGGGTTAGTGCTGCTTCTAAGAAATCCCTTTCTGGGCCAACAGATTGGATTCTAGGGAAATTTGGAGCTACTCCAGGTTTTTCTAGTTCCTATTCTTTTTCCTCTGAAGATCTTGTGTTCTGCTGTGATTAAAATGTTATTGTTGGCCAGGCGCAATGGCACACGCCTGTAATCCCAGCACTTGAGGCAGGAGGATTGCAAGTTCGAGACCAGGCTCAACAACTTACGAGGCTTGGAACAACTTAGCAAGATCCTCTCTCAAATTAAATATATATATACTTGTATGTGTATATATACACATGCATACATACATACAGGCTGGGGATGTGGCTCAGTGGTTAAGTGCCATTGGGTTCAATCACTGATACCAAAAAAAAAAAAATGTCATTGTCAATTGGAGATGTAGTTCACATGTCCTTAGCATGTGCAAGCCCCCAGGTTCAACCCCTGGTACCCCCCCAAAAAAATCACCAGCAATAACTGAATCTTTGAATACTTTTCTACAACTAGTCAATTTGGCGAGGGGGGGGATTCTCTATAAATTTAGAGTTTTATGTTGAGAAACAAAACATGTATAGAGCCATTTGATGTTGTACTTGCAATGTTTGAAAAAATCAAAACCATCAAACTCCAAGAGACTTTTAGGTCTGATACAGACTTAATGCCAGAATTTACAGATTTGGGTGTTTATTTTGTTCAGATGAGAAAATTGAACAGTCACCCTTTTCTGTTGGTGTGCAGTGAAGGATTCCAGCAGGAGAGGCTTGGTTAGGGAAGGTATGTGCTAGGAGCGTCTGGTTTAACTAAATGACTTATTCAAGGTCAAAGTCAGAACCAAGCCAGGATTAGAACCAGCAGCAACCATTTAACAATCTCAGACCTTTTGTAACCCTTTCTGGAGGTGAAATACGGTCAGAATTCAGGATTTGTTGTATTTTCACATTTCATAAGAGACATCTTGACACAGATATTGACCTTGCTTCATGTTCCTATAGTTTGACAGGTTGGGAAGCCCCCGGAAGGCACCATAACCTTATATCAGCAGCTCCTCCCTAGAGAAAGGACAGTCCTTTGAGCTAAAAAAAAGTCTTCAAACTTGAAAAAGGGTCCTCCTTGCTAAAGAAAAATTATTGGGCTTAGGTACCTAGATTGCTCTGTGTATTTGTTTATTTATTTTTAAAGATGGCAAGAGAGAGAGAAAGAATTTTATTTATTTTTTTGTCTGGGTTTTGTTTCTCTGACACTTAGTTGTGCATGTGGTGCTGGGGCTTGAACCTGGGTCCTTGTGCATGCCAGGCAAGGGCTGTAACTGCTGAGCAGCCCCACTCTATGTATTTTAGGTGTACCTGAAGAATATAAACACCGCCCCCCTTGCCCACCTCTCAGGATACAGATCACCCAGTCGTCTCCTGTGTGAATCTGAGCTCGGTTTATTTTATATTGTAAGTTGTTGGGGCAGGTTCCTTTCTGGCGTTTTTACTATGAAGACTTGCATTTCTGACTCACTTCTAAATCGCTGAACGCTATATTTTCCTACTGTTGTCACTTTCAATGAAATGCGCAGGAAACGTCTGTAGGTTTGGCAAGCTCTTCTTCCCCTGCTTCTCCATGCTCCTACTCCAAAAGTGTACACTCAGCATATGAGGCCCTCAATCACCTCCCTCCCAGTGCCCCTAAACACACTTGTAGCCACTTTTTTTTTTTAAAGAGAAAGAGAGAGGAAGATAGAATCAATTTTATTTAGTTTTTTCATGTGGCTTTCGTTGTTCCCACTCTTCGTTGTGTATGTGGTGCTGGGGTTCAAACCTGTGTCCTCACACATGCCAGGGAAGCACTGTAACCGCTGAGCCACCACTCCAGCCCTTTGTAGTCACTTTTTATGAAGTTAAAATTGTTCCATTTTCAAACAACTAGTTTAGGACAATGTCTATCCTTAACCTTTGTCAAATATCTCTAAAAATCTCAATTTTTTTCCTAATAAACTTCACAATGCCATTTTAAAAAAATTTTATTGAGGAGTTGTGTTGTTGTACAATCATAAATGCATATGTAGTAACAATATGATATGCCCTTGCTCCTAATCCAGAATCACTGCCACATCACACACACCCCAGTCTCTTGACTCTTCTGTATTTACCCTCTATACCAGATATGTTTTCTCTCATTTGTGGAGGCTAGAGCAAAACCCAGGCTTGGGTGAAAGGTCAAGCGCATGTACTAGACTCACCAAAGTAGAAGCAACACATAATCTAGATATGTGGGGGAGGGAAAGGGAAGAGGCAGGAGGGAGTGGAGAGGGAAGGAGGAGAGGGAGGGATCTAGGGGAGGAATGATCAATGTAGCTTACTCTTTAGTCTCCCGAGAAGACAAATAATACTTATGCAATCATTTAATTTTGGAAAAATGTACAATGACATTCTTATAAATGCATGCCATGTCTGTGAATCAAACTTTCTTGATCAGAACAAATCGCTCAAGGATAGCAGTATGAAGCCAAGCACAGGGATGCATGGCTAGAATCCCAGGTACTTGGGAAGCTGAGGCAGGAGGGTGGCAAGTTCAAAACCAGTCTTGGTAACTTAACGAAATCCTTCTTAAAATAAAAAAATAAAAAGGAATGTAGCTTAGTGGCAGAGCATGCTTGGGTTTAATCCCCAGTGGTACAAATACACATATGGACATAGATGTCTGTATGTATGCATAAATACATATATTTTATAAATTTTATATATGTGTATGTATATACATACATAACAGACATGAGAATTGGGGGTAGAAGACTGGAAACGAGTCAGGATATTATGTGAAATAATCAGAATAAAATTATTTAATTTCTTTTTTGTTTTTAAGAGAGAGGGACAGTGAGAGAGAGGAGAGAGAGAGAGAAAGAGAGAATCAGTTTGATTCAGTTCTTCATGTGGCTTTCTTTGCTCTGAGACTTCGTTGTGTAGTGGTGCTGGGGGTTTGAACCCATGTTCTCCCAGCCCCATTATTTAATTTCTTCAGTACTTTCCACAGGTTGCTTTGAATACTTACCATTGTTCTAGGCCCCAGGGAAACAGCAGTAAACAAAACAGACAAAATTCTTGTCCTCGAAGGGAGCTTAAGTTCGAACGGGAGGAGACTGATAATCAACAATTACATAGACTAACAATTTACATTGACTATTAGTAAGTGATCTTTGGTTTGAAGAAAAATAAAGCCCAGGTGGAGTACTGTGAGGGTATTTCACAATTTTTTTTTTTTTTTTTAAAGAGGGAAGGACAGTGAGAGAGAGGAAGACAGAATCAATTTTTATTGAGTTTTTCACATGGCATTCTTTGCTCTGACACTTGTGTACGGGGTGGCTGGGGTTTGCACCCATGTACTTGAACATGCCGTGCAAGTGCTGTAACCGGGGAGCCACCAGCCACCGCTCCAGCCCCCTATTTCACAACTTTTAAATCAGCCTTTGCACAAAGGCTAGGAGAGTTGTGTTGACATCTGGGGAAAGAGAGTCCTCAGCACAGGAAACAAACAGCAAGAGCAAAAGCTCCCAGGGGGATGTTCCTGGAGTGACTGGGAAACAGGCAGGAGAAAAGCCTGGCTCCAGCAGTGAGCAATGGAGTCAGAGAGGTAGGCCAGGGACAGTCCCGTTAGAGCCTGTAGGGACTGTAATCCTCTGACTTTTACTGTGAGGAGATGGAGAGCCAGGGGAGGGTTTTAAACTAGGGAGTGACAAGACCTGATTTACCAAGATCACTGGCTGATATGTTGAAGAAGAGGACAGGTGTAGAAGAGGAGAAACTGGTTAGGAGGCCACTGCATTTATCACAGAAATTAACTTAGCAGAAGTGAATCAGAAGCATCTGAAGCATTTACAAAAAGGGAGGTGAATGCGTTCATTATAGAATAGCTTTTTTTTTAAAGGTGGGAAGCCATTATTTTTTGAATGTTTAAATTGTGAGAAAAAGACCAATTTGGCACCACTCTGCCACCACCATCACCTCCAGGTGCAATGAACTTGGGAGTCATGAGGAAATAGATCTCCAAACTTTATTCCTCCTGAGTGGCCTATGAACTTAGCAGGGTTTGTCAATGTCATTATGAGTGAGTTCATAGCTGGGCACAGTGGCAGATACCTGTAATCCCATGGCTCAGGAGGCTGAGGCAGGAGGATGTCAAGTTCAAAGCCAACCTCAGCAACTTGAGAGGCCCTAAGCAACTTAGCCAGACCCTGTCTCAAAATTTAAAAAATTTAAAAAAGGATATGGCTCAGCAGTAGAGCACCCCTGGGTTCAATCCCTGGTGCTCCGTTCTCGCCCCCCCCCAAAAAAAAGAGCTCTTAGGGCTGGGGATGTAGCTCAGTGGTAGTGTGTTTTCCTGGCATGCACCACTATTGAAGAAAAAGAAGCTTGGAAACAAGAATGTGTTTTTATGGGTCTGCTTAGTATGCTCGCCCCCTCCTATCCTCCAAACTTGCCTGGGTTCCTTTTAGAAGTACAGATTTCGGGCCCTTCACATTTTGTAAGTATGGATTGAAGTCCAGGGAATCTTGACAGCACTTTTAGCTGGGCCATGTGGAGATTCCTTTGACTAGGAAGTTTAGGAATCTACCCTGTAACTTCTTCACCCTTAACTCTTAAAAAAATTTTTTTTTTATTAAGGGATCTGGAGCGGTGGCTCAGCGGTTACGGAGCTTGCCTGGCATGCGCGGGAACTTGGGGCAAACCCCAACACCACGCACACAGCGAAGTGTAAGGGCAACGAAAGCCACGTGAAAAACTAAATAAAATTGATTCTCTTTCTCTCTCTCACTGTCCCTCTTTCTAAATTTTTATATTGAGTTATTATACAATCATAAATGCATATTAAGTAACAATATGATATGCATTTGTTCTTAAACCAGAATCACCCTCACATCACATCGCCCACATCAACACCTTTTGGCTTTGAACGCCTTTGTTGCCAGGCGCCCTGAGACCGGCAGGTGGCGCCACGTGCCCGTGAGCCTCAGAGGACGCCCGGCCCCTGGTGAGTAAGCTAGAGGCTCGGAGACAGCGGGTCTGTAGCAGTGCTGGGACTACAATGCCGTCGCTTATCTCCGCGGAGCGGCGCGCACGAGTAGCGAGGCGGGGGGCATGGCCAGTGCCCTTGACTTCTTTTTAGGCTATGCAGTCTAAACCGTCTCTTGTCGGCTTCTTGTTTTCCCAGGGCAGGAGTTTTTTCTGCACCGGTACTGAGCACTGGGGAACCCGAAAGGCGGTGCAGCGAAAACCCGCGGCCTCGCTGTACAGGACAGTATTCCTCCAGCGCCAAGTTAGGAGCTGGTATCTATCTACTACAGAACCCCCTTAGGGAGCGCCGCACCCGCGGACCGCTCCTTTCCATTGGCAGCCAGTCAGAAGGCTCCGCCCCCGTCACGACAGCTTTCATCTTTGACTGGTTCTCGGGTACCAGCTGGCCACGCCTCCTCCCCTCGCACATACACAAGAGTCACGCGCCTTTCAGTTGGAAACTTGGCGTGCTGGAGAAGACAGTAGCGCTCATCACCCCGCCCATTTACCTTTCCATTGGTCCGCAGCGCTGCGTACGACCACGCCCCCATTCCAGCCCCCTGGCTGGGAAGGCGGGAACTCGCTCCCGATTGGCTGGTCGGCCTGCCTCTCGCGGGAGCGACCGGCGCTCCTCTTTCTCCCCCCTCTCTCCTCCCGCGAGCCTCGAGGTTCCTTAGCTGGCTGAGGCCGAGTCAGTGTCAGTCAGGGAGGCAGACTGCTGAGCACTGGGTGCGGACCCTCCATTGCAGTCTTGCCCAAGGGCTGGTGCCTGCGCTCGCGCCGCCGGGTGGGAAGAATGAAGCCGCAGCTAAAGCAGCCACCCTATGATTGGCTGTGGCGCTTGTGAACCCGAAGTAAAGATGGCGGGCGGGCAGGCAGTCGCCGCACTGCCCACTTGGAAGATGGCGGCGCGCCGCAGCCTCAGCGCCCGCGGCCGGGGGGTCCTGCAGGCGGCGGCGGGCCGGCTGTTGTCGCTGTTACTGCTGAGCTGCTGCTGCGGCGCGGGCGGCTGCGCAGCGACCGGCGAGAACGAGGAGACTGTGATCATCGGGCTGCGGCTGGAGGACACGAACGACGTGTCGTTCATGGAAGGGGGGGCGCTGCGGGTGAGCGAGCGGACCCGGGTCAAGCTGCGGGTGTACGGGCAGAACATCAACAACGAGACGTGGTCCCGCATCGCCTTCACGGAGCACGAGCGGCGCCGCCACAACCCCGGCGAGCGCGGGCTGGGGGGCCCCGTGCCGCCAGAGCCGGACAGCGGCCCCCAGCGCTGCGGCATCCGCACCTCAGACATCATCATCTTGCCCCACATCATTCTCAACCGCCGTACATCGGGCATCATCGAGATAGAGATCAAACCACTGCGCAAGATGGAGAAGAGCAAGTCCTATTACCTGTGCACATCGCTTTCCACGCCAGCCCTAGGTGCCAGCGGCCCGGGGTCCACGGGTGGCACCGTCGGGGGCAAGAGCGGCTCAGGTGTTGCTGGGCTCCCCCCACCTCCGTGGGCCGAGACCACCTGGATTTACCACGACGGCGAGGACACCAAGATGATCGTGGGCGAGGAGAAGAAGTTCCTGCTGCCCTTCTGGCTGCAGGTGATCTTCATTTCGCTGCTGCTGTGCCTGTCGGGCATGTTCAGCGGCCTCAACCTGGGGCTCATGGCCCTGGACCCGATGGAGCTGCGCATCGTGCAGAACTGCGGCACGGAGAAGGAGAAGAATTACGCCAAACGCATCGAGCCGGTGCGCAGGCAGGGCAACTACCTGCTGTGCTCGCTGCTGCTGGGCAACGTGCTCGTCAACACGACGCTCACCATCCTCCTCGACGACATCGCGGGCTCTGGCCTGGTGGCGGTGGTGGTCTCCACCATCGGCATTGTCATCTTCGGGGAGATCGTGCCCCAGGCCATCTGCTCCCGGCATGGCCTGGCAGTAGGGGCCAACACCATCTTCCTCACCAAGTTTTTCATGATGATGACCTTCCCTGCTTCTTATCCGGTCAGCAAGCTGCTGGACTGCGTCCTGGGTCAAGAGATAGGTACCGTCTATAACCGGGAAAAGCTACTAGAGATGCTACGGGTCACTGACCCCTACAACGACCTCGTTAAAGAGGAGCTGAACATTATTCAAGGGGCGCTGGAGCTCCGCACCAAGACAGTAGAGGACGTGATGACTCCCCTCCGGGACTGCTTCATGATCACCGGAGAGGCCATCCTGGACTTCAACACCATGTCAGAAATCATGGAGAGCGGCTACACTCGAATTCCAGTATTTGAGGGAGAGCGCTCCAATATCGTGGACCTACTCTTTGTCAAAGATTTGGCCTTCGTGGATCCAGATGACTGTACTCCCTTGAAAACCATTACCAAATTTTATAACCACCCCTTGCACTTTGTTTTCAATGACACCAAATTGGACGCTATGCTGGAAGAATTTAAGAAAGGTGGGAAATTTTGGTATCTTTCATTGGCTTGTTCTTTCTCTCTTCATCCTCCTCCCTTCCTGAATTCTCTACTCTCAGACCAACCCCCCAAGGCGAGTTGACCGGGATTTCTCCTGCTCTCTTCTTAATTGCAAAGTTGAAAGGGTGGCGTGGATTTGGGGACGGATTGAACTAGTAAGCGCTTGCAGGTTCTTTTAAAAGCACAAGACTGCCATTACTTACTTTCTTTCCATTATCAGAAAGTAGGTTTTTAATTTCTGTGCGTGATGCCCCCTCCCCCACCCAAACTTCCCCACTCCCGATTCCACCCCCACCCCACCCCGCCGCCCCAGCAGTCCCAGCCTCCCGGTCTTGAAGGGGCTGCTGCATTCTCTGCCTGAATTCTGAGTGGGTAGGTGAAAGTAGGGGGTGATGCCATGCCCTTTGGTTGATACCGATCGCAAGCTTTTGGAAAACATTTAAATAGCTTTTCTAAACTCCTTAACATCCACACTAATGTTTCAAAGATTGGAAGTGAGTGTTTATTAGTTTCTGTTCCTGGTCTTTGGAGACCTGTGGGGAAAATTGAGGTCTGATTTGAGGATGGAGGATGGGTAAACCAAGTAACACAAACACACAAAGCACTTATTTTGGGTGTGACTTGCAAGCTTTAGAAAAAATGGTTTTTAAAAAAGCTAGTAATAAATATATAGCTTGGAAAACTTTGCGGTAAGTCAACCTTTTATGAGGGTATATTCCTTTAGCTTTCTTCACTGTTTCCATTTACCTGACAACAAATAAAATTTCCTAAACCAAATGTGGTTTTGGCAGAAAGCTTAAACCTTTGACAGTGGGTGAATTCCTCTATCAGTTATGGCTTATTTCTTGACTCTGTCCAGTTTAAAAGTGTTCTTTTTTAACTCCGGTCTCCTGAGGCTTCCAATTGAAGTATGTGTCCAAGTCAACTCTCCCTGTTTCAGGGTGTTTCAGGGAAGAGAAAGATGCGGTCTGATGTATATATACAGCACATCATTTCTTGCATTGAGATATTGTTTGTTTTACCATGTCATGAATAGGTAAATAGCAAGTTGGGGTATTGTCATTGAAATTCCGAAAGTTTCCAGTGACTAGTGTTACTTGAAAAACAAGGGATGCTGAGTTTTTTAACTGCTATAATGCTAGTTCATGTGCATGTATTGAAATGTATGTGTAGCCGTTCATGACCTGATTAAGTTCTCAAAACTAAGCTTTCCTTTTTCAAGTAGAATTTTGATTACTAGTAGTGGTCTCTCCCCTGAAAAAGGCTGTGGGTACCTGGTGACAGCTCACTAGATGTGTATACACAGCACATTATCTTGAATGTTCTCTGAATTTGTGAATGAGTGTGTGTGTGTGTGTGTGCATGAGCGTGAACATTGTTTTCCTGGTGAAATGGTGTCCTCTCAAGACCACGGTGCAGTAATTTTCTTATTAAAAAAATAGAGCAGAATGTGCTTCAGAGCTTGGTAATTTGCATTTAAAAGCAGACCAAGATTCTTCTGGATGCTTAAACAGTAAAAAGAAAATGTCCAGTATCTCTAGTGACAGAGCTTCTTTTGAGAGTGTCGTTATTCTTTCACTGCTAAGTTGTTAATTAGAGCATCTAACCAGGGACTTCCTTTATTCTGCAGTATTATCTGTAACTCAGAAAGATGTCTTGAAATGCTGAGAATGCCCCTGAAATTTGATTATTAAATTTCCCAGTATTGACACAGATCACTTTATTCAGAATTTTTGTACATCAAATTATGATAACACTAGCTTATACTTCCTGCTGGAGACTTTTCTTAACTTCTGTATCTTTTTTTCTTTGAGGATGTAGCTACTCAGCTCAAAGCTGTGAATGCCGCCCCCACTCAAAATTTTAAAATTTGCATCATTTTGAAATTTGTTTTTAGTTGCCTTTGAACATATTTCCTGAGTGACTTATTTTTGTGAAGGATTTTTTTCCCTCCAAAATCACCTGTCACAGTATCTTTTGAAATCTTAAATGATTGAGTTACTAATATTTTTCCATGAATTCTACAAAAAAGTAATGTGTAAGATTTTATTTTTGGTCATATCCAAAATGGTATACAGTATGTGGTTAAGAAGATAATGCAAGTTAAAGGTATATTCAAGCCAGTGGCATATTCAGAGTGTCTGACAAAGACAGTTGATTTTAAATTTAAGCCATAATCTTAAAAAGATGGAATGGGTGTTATCTAAATTATAGGGATGATTTATTTCTCCCTTTGTCTTTCTTGGATCTTTTTCTGATGAATTTGGTCACTTTAACCTTACTATCTCTTACATGAGTTCTTTTTTATGCATGAGTTAAAACATTTCATCTGATTTCACTCTTCATTTTCTAATCCAATCATGAGATAACTTTAACTGTCGGCTGTCTGTATATTTCAGTGTTAATGGTGTATGTGATGGTTTTCAAGCTTTTCCCTTTTATCCTTCTCTTTTCTCCTATTATCTCCAGAAAACATAACAAAATAAACACCGCAACAATACCAAACTGTGATCCTAAACTGGGTAGATGGCCAATCCAGATCTCATTGAAAATTGCCATCCTAATTAAGGCTTTTTTGTATATAGTTGCAGAATTAATTCAGAGTTATTCTTTACTAAGGGGGGAAAAACAAGATTCTGTATAGTGGAAAGAAAAATTACTTTTATATAAGGGTATGTGAATCTTTTTTTCTGATAATTAAACCACCCCCCCATAACCTGACTACCAGGAAACTCAGCTTTGAGATTGTAAGATAGTAATTATGCTGATTTGATCTTGATGATGATGATGTACCTGTGCCAGGTACAGGACTTGCTTAAATCTCATAATGGCCGAATAAAGCATTATCTGTACTTTACAAATGAGGAAATTAGATTTAGAGTGAATGATTTGTTAAAGGTCACACAGTAATTTGTTGATTTGGGGGTTTTAACTTGTGTCTGTGTGACACCAGAACTTGATCTCTTTGCCTTGCTGGAGATTGTTGAACTCAGGACCTCACATGTTAGGCAAGCAATCTGTCTCCAAGCTACATCCCTAGCTTGCTTTCTTCTTCCTCCTCCTCTTCTTCTTCCTTCTTTTCTTTCCCCTTTCCCTCTTCTTTTTCTTCCTTCTTCTTTCTCTCTTCCTCTTCTTTTTTGAAGAGAGACAGGGACAGTGAGAGAGAGAGAGAAAGAATTTTATTTAGTTTTTCATTGCTCCATAACTTCATTGTGTACGTGCTGCTGGGGCTCGAACCTGCATCCTCGCACATGCCAGGCAAGCACCATAACGGCTGAGCCACAGCTCCAGCACCCCATCTTTCTTATCTACTCTATTATACTAGTCTCCTTGATTGTGATTTTACATTTTTATTTAGCTGAGTGACAGGTTTGGTCTTTTGTCAACATTGCCTTAGAACCTGTTAGACAATAGATATATGAATGTATTTAAACACACGTATGGCCTGCTTTTGTGATATTGTGCATAATAGTTGGTGTCCCCAATTTTGGTCCTTGAAACAAATCCGTTTTCTGGCCTGCATGACCCTAAATCCAAAGAATTCTACTCACATTTGCACATCACGCACCAAGATTAATTTCGAAATTTTACAGTAACATTGTACTGCACCAGTGTGATACTTGTAGGCGACCCTACAACTGTTTTTCTAAAATAGCTAAATTATGTAACAATGTTTCTCTTGGTTTATTATCTATTTCTGTTGCAAGGGTCACAGAGTAATTTGTCAGACTCAGTTTTGTGGTTTAATCTTGATTTTATTGACATTTTTTTGTAGCTACCATGAAATAATTGGTTGCTAATGAGCATCCTTCATTTCTCCACCCCCTAAGCTCCTTGCAATCAATCTTTCTCTTTTTCTGTTAGTTTTGTAGTTACTCTTGTAGTTACTTACAAATCTAAATAAGAAAATAAACTCAGTAAATCCCACTGGAGGATTATGAGATTTTAGAAAAACTGTCTAAAGCAAAATAGCACAGGGTAAAAAAAAACTCAAAGACTCCTCCTTTTGTGTGTGGAAAGTGCACTGGACCCCCACCCCTCCCACCCCGTTTACCTGACATAATCTTTCTAACAAAAGACTGGACTTTTAAACCACTCAGTTGTCTATGCTGAGGTGACTTTGAAGAATTAGTAACCAGTTATTGTTTCATTGTTTTTCTTTTAGCTTTGTAACAGTTGCATTCCAGTATTTCAGGGCATGCTCTTTACAGCTGCTCGGGTCTTAGCAAGGCTTTTTCCTGGCTATTTCTTAGCTAGGAACAGGTGGAATCATCAGATAATGTTCTTCAAGGAAAGAGTTCAGTGTACAGTTTCCACTTAAAACATTAGACATACAATTCTCTCTTTCTGTAATTCCAAATGCCTCTCAGTATTCATATGCTGAGAGTGTACTATGAAAACAAAATTTCTCCCCTCACTAAAATAAGTGTTCCAATTCCTTAGGACCTAAGAGGATGTATTTATGTTTAAAGGTGTAAATGGTGTTATGGGACATGGATCTGCTTATTTTTATGATATTGGTTTTCTTTCTTTTTTTTTTTTAGTGTGCACTTATATATGTTAAACGTTTATGATTTATTTATGTTTTTAGAAGATCATTTTGAAATATCCAGTTAGTAAAGAATCAGAGCTGGTAGGTGGGCTGCTTGAAGATCCTCTAGTCTGCTGTTTACCAATGTTTCTACCAGATGATAAGATTTACTTGGGTCACTTATTAAGGGTAAGGTCCTCAGCTTCACTCACAGACTCCTTAACTGCAGTCCCTGGGGAAGGGGACTTGGAATCCCTTAAGTTATCCTAAGGTCATTCTGATGGATAGGTGAGTATGGGAAACGCTGGTCCTGTCAATTTCTTGAATGAGGAAAGTTAACCCTGAGAGGGAGAGAAGGTAAAAAGAGACTTGCTTGGGGCCATCTGCCTACCTACTAGCAGCAGCTGGATGGAATCCATGCTGCTGACTTCTGAATTGGAGTTCTTTCTACCCCAGTACATCAGCCTTCTGGTCCCAAGTTATTCATAGTTAACGGTTAGCTGCATCATCAGGGGAGAAACAAAAGAAAAAAACAGGTTTGCCATTGGTTCTTATTTGTCTTGGATTTTGATGTTAGTATTTTAGATTTCTTGGATTTAAGCAATCATTGAGAGGCACTTTGTTACATAGAGAATATGTCTGATTGTATGAGCTCATTTTTTAAAACATTTTATTGTAGCTTAGTAATCGAGTTTTTAATTTTGCTCTGGCCAGAGTAAGAAGGTATTTTAGGAAGTGAATATTGCTATCTAGATTGTTCAAAGCCTCAGGTAGTTAAGTAGAAAGGATTTCTTTTGATTTAGTTCATTTTACAAGGTATTTTTTGATTTAATGATATATTTTCTGATTAGCTTTTTTCTCTGTAAGAGTAATGAAGATTGAATTTGGGGACCATGGGAGTGAGGCTTCCTTGACTCTTCATTTCTCTTCACAGTACAGGTCTGTAAGATTTCCATTGAGAGGCTGCTTAGGGCTGAGGCTTGTCTAGCATGTCTGAGACCCTGCTCATCAACCTGTTTAAAGCCTGTGAATCATTCATGCATCTGTTCTCTCTAGTTTTTTATCATATAAGCTAAATTCTAAAAGGGATGCATGCTTGATTTTTCATAGGTTAGTGTATAAATAAGTAGAGACTCTGAAGCCTGAGCATAGACCTGTAGGTCAGCAGAGACCAGAGTTGCACAGTGGCTCTTACTTAGCAGAATGCGGACAAAGCAGGGAAAGGATCTTGGTCAGCTATCAGGTTTTATGGGGATTGCACATCACCTGCCCCTCTTCCCATAGGGCCTCAGAATTATTTAAATTCTGAAACATTCCAGACTCTTATGTGGGGCCAGTTAATTTAATTTAATTTTTTTTGGGGGGGGGGACACTAGGGATTGAGCCCAGAGGTGCTTAACTACTGAGCCACATCCCCAGCCCTATTTATTTATTTATTTATTTAGAGACAGAGTCTCACTAAATTGCTGAAGGCCTTACTGATTTGCTAAGGCTAGCTTCAAACTTGTGATCCTCCTGCCTCAGCCTTCTGAGTCTCTGGGATTATAGGAGTGTGTGCCACCATGGCCTGTGGGGGCCAGTTAATTTTAAAGATTAATAAACCTAAACATGACAAAAAATGTGATTAACCAGGAAAACCCAAAAAATATACTGAACCGTCATATTTTATGGTTTTATTTGCTCTTGAAATACTTATACTTTATAAATAAACCTCTGGACTCTGATTAGATGTTACATATAAAGTGGCATCAAAGGTGTCCTTCCCTTCAAATATGTGGATGTGTATCTTTGGTAGTAAACTGCAATTCCAGGGAGATTTGCTTGCTATTGTAAACAATTAAACTTAGCCAGGTGAGGTGGCGCACACTTATAATCCCAGTGATTTGAGAGGCTGAAGAAGGAGGACCACAAGTTCAAAGCCAGCCTTAGCAACTTAGGAAGGCCCTAAGCAACTTAGGTCTCAACCTTGTCTCAAAATTAAAAAAAAGATGGGCTCAGTAGTTAGATGCCCCCGAGTTCAATCTCTGATACCAAAAACAAAACAAAACAAAAAAACCAAAACAAAACTCAGAAAACACACACAAACATATATATATATATATTTTAATTAAACTTAAATACATGAAAATGGAATGCTAGGATTGAATGTAACTTATTTTAGTATTGCCTTCTCATTTTGTTTTTCTTAGAATACAAAAATAAGAAACCCAGTTCCTACTAGCACTGAAAAGGAGAGGCAGCAGGAAGTTCTTTTGATATCATATACACTGGCAATTCTAGAATATTTATATAGAGGAAAATAGGACTGGCAGACTTTGGACAGGGGAATTAGGGGACCAATGGCAAGAAGCCTTTGTAGCTTATATGTTTGTTAGGCTAGAGTGGGTGTTGATGGACAGTGGGGTTGCTAAATCCTTTCCCTATTTTACACTAGTGCCACTGTTGATCATGAACATTGCTGAAATGATGGTGAGATCTGCATGTCTCACATTAGCTCCACTTGCTGTCAGAGGAAACACTCGTCCCTCCTTCACCCCTTCTGTCATTTATTTATTTACCTATTTGTTTATTTAGCAGTCCTAGGGATTGAACCCAGGGTTGCTCTACCACTATTACATCCCCAGCCCTTTTTACAAATTTCTATTTTGAGATAGGGTTTTTCTTGCTAAGTTGCAGAGGCTAGCCTTGAACTTGTGACTTCCTGCTTGGGATTACAGGTGTAATCCTCTGAGCCCTTAAGCCTTGGATTTTCTTTTGTAGGAAAATGGGGATATTTTCTAACTCTCACAGTACACAGCAAGAATCAATGTGACAATGAATGCTGCTTTTTTTTTTTTTAAATAGAGTCAATTATTTATTTATTTATCTGGCTTTTGTTTTTCTCTCACTTAATTGTGTATGTGGTGCTTGGGTTTGAATTTGGGTTTTTGCACATGCCAGGCAAGCGCTCCAACAGTTGAGCCACTGCTCCAGCCCCAACAGTGAAGAGAGACATTTGGGGCACATATGTTATAGTTGCTATTGATGCTGAAATGTTAAACGTGCCTCAGCCTGTGCTCCCCACCGGTGCTGGGGATTGACTCCAGGGCCTCACACACACGAGGCAAGTGCTCTACCACTAAGCTGCATGCCCAGCCATTTTTATTTTATTTTGACACAAGGTCTTTCTAAGTTGCCCATGCTGGCCTCAAACTTGGATTCTTCCTGCCTCAGCCACTTGAGTAGCTGGGATTAGATGTGGCCACTGTGCCAGCCTATATAATGCACAGCCTGTTTAGTGTTTAGTGTGGCTTTGTGTCAGCCTAGGGGTTCGCGCTAGCAGATAAGCACACAGAAGACTGTGTTTGCGTGGTTTTGCAGTGCTTTTCTTTTGCACACCATTTTTTACTTTAAAGAGAGAGAATCAACTTTATTTAGTTTTTAATGTCGCTTTCGTTGCTCTGACACTTCGTTGTGTCTGTGGTGCTGGGGTTTGAACCCGCTTCTGTGCACATGCCAGGCAGGCACCATAACCCCTGAGCCACTGCAGAGCCCTTCTGCACACCATTTTATCAGGGCTTTTCTTTGGGCTTCTTTGAAGAAACTAGGAAAAAACCTGACTTGCTGTCACTCTGTTTCATACCACCATCGTCTGTATGATCCTTGAGGGTTTTGGGTTCCAGGTAACCAGAAGAGACAAAATGAAACTCTGCTCTTTTCCTGCGGTGGGGGTGGGGGCTGGTAACCTGAGATGGCGAATGTTTTCCCATGCCAGCAGAGACAGACTGAGGGCATCATCTGATCTTTATGCGAGTGTGGAAAGCCTCAGTTTTTCCATTTGCCCATCTGCAATCATAAAAACAATGTGCTGGCTCAGCTAGAAGCCTCTGCAGAGCAGCGTTTGGGGCTTAGACAGTCCTGAGAGGATCATGCGCGAGTTGGAAATATTTGAGTATATTTTAAGAGGTAATGTTAAAATGGAAAAGCAGCTAGAACCAGGCAACGTGCCCTGTCATTTTTCAAGGCTTGTTTCTTTAGTCGCTACTGAACCTCCTTGGTTTAAGGTTTGTCAGGAATAATTTCTTCTCCGTAGAGCTGATTGCAGAGCTGAGGAAAAAACCCTGACTTTCAGTCACTGCATTTTATGCTCATCATCAGTATGATCCTTGAGGGTCTGAGGTTCCAGGTTCCCGGAAGAGGTTGCTCTGTGTGATGGGCAGTGAGCTCATGCTGTGCCTGCATTTGCGCACGGTGCGGGTGGAAGGGTTTGAGGTGGGATGGGGGAATGAGATTTTGCTAGAAGCAAGCCAATTAGTTAAAATTCTGATATAATCATATTGTGTTTAAGTCCGTACTTGCTTATTCCTGTATACATGCATGTTCCTGCAACAATGACAAGAACATTACTAAAATGTTATCAAACAATGACGACCTCTTGACCGTGGGTTTTTGGGGAAGAACTATGTTCTTTTGTGTTGCTTTGACCTTTTTTTTTTAAATATGTATTTTGTAATGCTTTGGGGAAACTAAATCCATTATACCTAAAGTGTAAATTTTGTAACTTGAGCCATTAATTTAGCTATTTAATTGAAATTCAGTAAATTCAGTTAAAGTTTACTCTTTTCCTTGGGAAATATGAATTGTTTTATCCACAAAATGACAGCATACTGTCAATTGTGCCATCTCTCCCTCATCTTCATTGGAATCACTGTTTGGGAAAAATGAAGAATAGTGTTGAAAGCCCATGGTGTGTGTGTGCCTATACAGGTGTGTGTATGCAACAGTTTAGTGAAATTAATTTTGAGTGTGAAATGAAGAAATTTAGTCATTTGGATTGTATTTGTTTTCAAAACAAATGAAATTAGGTGAAAAAAATCTACTTTGTTTAGATTTGTGTGTGCACAGCGTGAAATGCACCTCTTGATATTTACGTGATTGCCCTGATTACATGAAAGATTGAAGCTCTAACTAGATTCATACTTCTAGTGTAAAGCTGTACTCCTAAAATACCTTTCTTTTGGTGACACTGACGTGATGTAAACTGGTGCTACCTTTTGTGTACAGAAACCATCACTGTAAATCTAGTCATGATTGTTAGACGGAGACAAAAAAACGAAAGGAAATGTTCTGAAATCGCCGTGCTTGAAGCTCAGTTAGTTCTAGGCTATCTTATGTGTTTTGGTAGAATAAAAGGACCTTTTAACTTTGACAGGGATCAGGTATTTGTTTAGTTTGATTATACTTCTATAAAATGATGCATATTCTCAGATAAAAGATGTGATTTTCTTTTTTTCTGAATGCATACAAAATTTTTCTGTTTAACTGTAGTCATGCACTGCCAATGACATTTTAGTCAAGAACAGACCATGTAGGACTGTTGTCCCATAAAATATAATGGGGTTAAAAATTCCTGTTGCCTAGTGATGTTGTAACGTCTGCGTAATGCGTTACTCATGTTTGTGGTGATACCGTGTAGACAAAGCTACTGCGCTGCCCGTCTTCCGAAAGTATAGCATGTACAGTTATGTAGGGTACATTGTATATGGTGATGATAGCAATCACCAGGCCACTGGCTTATGTGTTTTATTATAGTATACTTTTTATCATTATTTTAGAGTACACTCTTTACAAGTTTTTTTTTGCTGTAAAACAGTATGCCATGTTACATTGTCAGCAGCCTCACATAGTTCATGTTTACTGGGTCTCTTGATTGCATTATTTTTTTTTTTTTTAAGAGAGAGGGAGAGAGTGAAAAGAATCAATTTTATTTATTTTTCATCTGGACTTTGTTTCTCCAACACTTGGTTGTATATGGGGTGCTGGGGCTTGAACCTGGGTCCTCGCTCCTGCCAGGCAAGTGCTCCAACCACCGAGCCACTGCTCCTGCCCTTGACTGCATTATTTTTTCTTTCAGTGAATTTAAGCTTGTATGGTTTTGTTCATCATGGCCCTAGGAGTGATAAGTATTTATATATGTGATATATGTAACATGTAACCTAGATGTGCAGCAGGCTACATCACCTAGGTTTGTGTAAGCACATGCTGTGAAGTTCACAAAATTACCAAATCCCCTAACCATACAGTTCCCAGAACGTATCCCCGTCACAGGAGACATTTGCAGTCATTTAGGTGTCTTAAGTCTTTTTTTTTTTTTTTAAAGAGAGAAGGACAGTGTGAGAGACAGAAAAAGAGAGAAACAACTTTATTTAGTTTTTCACATGGCCTTCGTTGCTCCAACACTTAGTTGTGTACGTGGTGCTGAGGTTTGAACCCAGGCCCTCGTGCTTGATAGGCAAGTGCCGAAACCACTGAACCACCGCTCCAGCCCGTCTTAAGTCTTTTTAAAAATAACATAAAATAACGATAACAGATTTTGCTGTACTCATTTAGCTAACTGACCAAGAAAGCTCAGCATTTTAGAAAGAGAAATTAATGTCAACGTTTCTCTTAAATAGCCCCATGCGTAGGACAAAGATTCACTATTTACTCCGTGTCTGGATATTTAAAAGTATATAAAAATGCTGGGTGTAATGATATAGGCCGGTAATCCCAGTGACTCGGGAGGCTGAGGCAGGAGGATCTCAAGACTGAGGCCAGAGTCTAGGCAACTTATTGAGACTCTCAGCAACTTGACAGGACCTTGTCTAAAAAAGAAAAAAGAAAAGGAAGAAAGAAAAGAATTACATAAAGTTTTAACCTGATCACCCTACAGGGAAGCATGTCAGTTGGCACAGACCTTCAGGCAGCATTTTAGTGCCTCCCTCGGGAATGTGAATGGACAGACAGACACCTCTGGGTATTTGAGGAGAGCCTTTAAAAAGAATCAGAGACTAAAACAAACAAGTAGGAAAAGAACCTTAATTGATTTAAGCTGGCTTATCTCATATTAGCTAAATATCCAACAAATCAGCAGTTATTACTTTCTCTGTGAGCTTGTAAGGCCACTTTCCAAACCAAGTATTAGAGCAGATGTGAAGCTTTTTCACATACTTGGTAGCTAGGCTCTTTGCTGTATTCCTTCTACTCATCTGGTAGGTTGAGGACGCAGCGGGTTGAATGTTGTAAATCTTCCATGAGGCTTGCTTAGCCTCGCCCATGTTCAGAGGCAAATGTAAGCATTTCTGATCAAGTTCTTATCATTACCTATTTTTCTTTTCTCTTTATACTGCAGGATTTCTTCAAATCTGGTTAATAACTTCCTTGTACTTGCCCCTAGCTGCATCTTGAATCCTTTGTAATCTGGCTTCAAGCTGTCACAGCCAGTGACATCTGGGTTTTAGCTGTCATTCTCCCTAGCTTTCTAGGCTCCTTTGCTGCCCTTGTCATTAGTGAGGACCATGCCAGTTTGACTCTTGCAGCATGGCCCAAGACAGTCTTGGTTCTCTGCTTTTTCTGACTCCTTTCCTTTTCTGTTTAGGTTCCTGATTTTTCCCTTCCATTCCTAATTGAGTGTTCCCCTAGATTTTGACCTTGTCTCCCTCTTTCACAGTCTTTTGCCATCTCAAGAAAACTTGCTTTGAGTCATTGTTTTTTTAAGAGAGGGAATAAATTTTGTTTTTTTCATCTGGCTTTTGTTTTTCCAACACTTAGTCATGTATGTGGTGCTGGGGTTTGAACCTGGGTCCTCACACATGCCAGGCAAGCTCTCTAACGCTGATTCATCACTCCAGCCCCTCCAGCCCCCTCTTTGATTCATCTTTAATCCGTATGTTTCATTGAACATCATAATAAAAAACTGTGGGGTATGCAAAGTAGAATTAGATATGTTTTCTGCTCTTAAGTAACTTGTCATACACATGAATGTATACTCTTCTCCCCAGTGTCTTGTTACCAATTTGTTTTCAAAATGCTTCTTATACGTCTTATTTTCTTTCATTCCTACTGCTACTCTCCCAGGCCTTGCCCCTTGTATTTGTGCCAGCTATGTTTTGGGTGCTCCACAAATGCATTTTGAATGAATGAATGAAGGAATGAATGAATCTATATTAATTATTGTACAGCTTCCAAATTGGCTTCCCTTATTGCCAACGTTTCATCAGACGTGCCTCTGCCAGGTTGATAATCCTTAAACTTAACTTTCATTTTACCAGGTTTTCAAAAGCCTCCTGTAATTAAAGTCATGCAATATTGTCTTCTTACCTGTCAAAATAGCTGGAATAGAAAAAAAATCATTATCAAGGCTTTCTGGGATGCAGATCCCTTCTCTGGCTGCATCTCCCACTTCTGCATACCTGACTCACTCGGCTTCAGCCACACTGGCCTCATGGTTATTTCTTGAGTGCTGCTGGTACTCTAGGCAGGCTACACCTTGGGGCCTTTGGTGCCGCTGTTCCCCCTTCCTGGAATGACCTTCTCTGCCAGAGCATTATGGCTGTCTCCCTTCCTTCAGATCCTAACTTGGATACCACTTAAATTTCAGTCTCTTCCCTCCAACATTTATCTACCCTCCCCCTTCCTTATTTCTTTTTCTCTGTAGCCCTCCCTTTACTATATCTTGTACTTATTTGTCTTTCTTTTCTTTTGGTGTGTGTGTGTGTGTGTGTGTGTGTGTGTGTGTGTCTGTCTGCGTGTTTGCCTGCTTTTCCTTCTAGAATTTAAGCTCCACGAGGGCAGGTCCTGGACATTAGTCTGGCTTGTTTCCTGCTGTATTCCCAAGGCCCACGACAGGGCCTGGCAGATGGGTACTCGATAGATATAGTTGAATGAAATGAATATTATTTCCTTATATTCATCGTATACTCTTTTGTACTTTGCAATTAAGCAGGTGCTACTCTATATTACTTAGGAAAACAGTCTGAAGAGCTCTCAGGAATTCCTGTAACTTGCTGTGTGGAATCCAGACCCTTCCAGAGTTTGCAGAGTCGTCACACTCTTGCTGTAGCCCCTGTTTTTGTCTTCTGTACAAAATGGCTAACCTCATAAATGCACATCCTAGAGGTGTCTGTATGTTACATAAATACACACTTCTGCTCATGTTCCTGTCCTAAAGGATACTTAGCATAGCCTGTCTAAAACTACCTAGCTTTCATACCTAGTTAAAAATTCCAGTTTTTGCTGATATCTCCACTGTTCTCTGAACTTACACCACCTGTCCTTACTTCCTACAATTAAAACCTTCTATTACTTAATTCTCTTCACTATTTAGGTTGCTTCTTCTGCAACTCAATGCCCATCAGAAGGATTCCCTTAACTCTTTTTGCCTAATCCTCATTTATTCTTATCCCCTGAAACTTTATATTTTGAAAAATGTCCAGCACAGAAAAGTTTAAGCATTAGTAAAATGAATTCCTGTGTACCATTCATCATTCAACGGTTGTTAATGTTTTGTTTTGTTTGGTTTTTTTTCATATATACATACATATATGCATGTGTTTGTACACAAACATATTATCTTCTTTTCCCGGGTCATTGGTCATTTGAAAGAAGGTTGCCACTATGGAAATTAGGGTGGAGGTTCCTCAAAAGCACGAGGGATGGACCACCTTACGACCCAGAAGTGCCATTACTTGGTATTTATCCTAAAGAATTAAAGTCATCTTAATACAGTGATAGATCTATACCCATGTTTATAGCACAATTCATAATTGCCAAACTATGGAATTGGCCTCGATGTTCATCAACAGATAAATGGATAAAGAAAATGTGGTATATGTACGCAATGGAATTTTATTCAGCCATAAAGAAAAATGAAATTATGTCATTTGCAGAAAAATGGATGAAACTAGGGGCCATTATGTTAAGCAAAATAAGCCAAGCTGAGAAGGTCAAGGGTCATATGTTTACTTTTACATGTGGAAGCTAGAGAGGAAAAAGGAAAGGAAACATTGGGGACAGGGATCTAAAAAATCAAAGGGGGCGGGGATCAGTAGAGGAAAGGAATCAAAGGATAGGAGGTGGAAAGTACCAGGGGAGTGATAATGGCCAAATTATATTGTTATATTGTGTGCATGTATGAATATACAACAACAAATCCCATCAATATGTACAACTATAATGCACCAATAAAAATGTGGAGAGAGAGAAAAAAAAGCACTCTTCCCCCTCAAAACAGAGAGTAGGTTGCAGATATCATAACACTGCACTCCTAAATATTTCAGTGTGAATCTCACAACTATAAGGATGTTCTCAGAAATAAGCTCAGTACTAGTGGGGCACAATGGCATATACCTGTAATCCCAGCAACTCAGGAGGCTGAGGCAGGAAGATTGTAAGTTCAAAGCCAGCCTCAGCAACTTGGTGAGGCCCTAAGCAACTTAGCTAGACCCTGTCTCAAAACAAAAAATAAAAAGCGCTGGGGATGTGGCTCAGTGGTTAAGTGCCACTGGGTTTAATCCCTAGTATTAAAAAAAAAAAAGAAAAAGAAGTAAGCCCAGTACTATTATGACAATCAAGAAATTTAACATAAATACAAACGTTATGTAATATTCAGGCCATATTAATTGAATTGCTGCATCTCTTTGTTGTCTTTTATCTAGAATAGTTCCCTTGCCTTGTTTTCTTTTATGGCATTGGCATTTTGAGGAGTGCAGGCTAGTTGAATTGTATGTAGTTCTACAAACTGGATTTGTCTTGACTGTTTCCTTACGATTAGAAGCAGGGTTAATTTTAAGAATACCGCATTTTAAATATCCCTAATGCCAAGTGAGTCATGTGTGGGATGATGCTTTGAGACAGTATACATGTCCTGTATACCTCACACACTTTCACCCCAGGTTTTGGCTTGTCATTTCTGTAAAAAGTATCGTTCTGCAAAGTCTCGCTTGTGCACCCTTGATAGTCTGTTTCTTCTTCCACTCTAGCATGAAAATAGATGCTTATGAGTAGGAAGAGAAAGTAGTGTATCTAGATCAAGCATCTAGATTCCAGATGTGCATTTAGTATTTTGCCCAAGAGTGATTGTGTGGTTAGTGGCAAAGTTAGTACTAGAACCTGAGCTTCCTGATTCTTCCCTTAGGGCTATTTCCAGCTGCCTCTTATTGACCCCTAACCAATAATTCAAAATAAATACAGTATTATCTCAAATAGAGGGTCACTTTTGTAAGTAGAAAGAACACACACATATACATGTATGTATATGTGTGTGCATGTATATGCATATGTGTATGCACACGTACATGCATGTATGCATATGTACGCACATATGTGTATGTGTGCATGTATATGTATTGTGTTTGTATGCATGCATGTATATGTGTATGTGTGCATGTATATGTGTGTATATGTGTATGTATATGTATGTGTGCATGCATATGTGTGTAAGTAAGTGTGTATGTGTGTGTGTATGTATGTATATGTGTGTGCATGTGTATGTATATATATATCACCTTCCCCTTTCCTTCAGACTCTAGCACACGAAGTGGAGCTCCATGGTCTCTCACCTCTCTGACTTCTTATTTGCTGTCCTTTGGTTGGTTACATTTTTCTGCCCTGTCTGTTTTGAGCTGAGCTTGGCAAAGCAGGCCTTTATCTACCTAGCTTCAGGCTGAATTAGGTGCTTTCTTCTGATAATAGGACCCTGTTCATACCTTGTATATCAGTTTGGATCTGTTTTTCCCCTTTGGGTAATTGTTGTTTACAGTGATGTTCTCCTCCACTGGAGTGTGAGCTCATTGAGGCCAAGGATTTTGTTTAGCTCACCTCTGGGTACTCAATACATATTTGACTTATCAGTGAACCATTTCCACTCTGTGGTCACTGACTGCTTTACCATAAAGACAGGGGTTGGGTCTCAGTCCTTCAAGTCTCTCCAGTTCTGACAGCTTTCATGAATATTTGGTCTGAAATGCTCAAGTCAGTGGAGAAAGTGGAAAGGTATTTTACCTGTTGTGCAAGTCTTCGAGGATCATAGGGGAAAATTCCTGACGGTAGTTATAAGAAAGCCAGAATAAGTTAATTGGTGCTGTGGGGATATTATGAGTGCTTTAGCAATGGGAGGACAGGACTGTTCTTGGGGCAATCTCGAAGGAGGCCAAAGGCTACAGGGAGGGTCAGGGCAGTTCATCAGGAAGGAACGATGCTGGGAAAGGCAGAGTCAGAAGAGCTGTGTTTGGGAGAATTGCGAGCAGTTGGTTTGACTACCTCTCAGGAGCCTTTGTTCTTTTTATAATGTACACACTGACTGTTCTTCGTATGTATCGATCGTGTTCCTGAGTCTTTTCCATTTTGCATTTAGGTACACCTAAAAGCATTTCGTGATACTAATTGGACATCTGTATTGACAAAAATGTCCCTCTTAGGGGAAGCTTCTACACTGGAGGATTTTTAAAAGCATTTGTGGTCACTGTTTTCTAACCAGAGTATCACTTTTTAAAAGTCTGCTCCCCTAACTCCTACTGCTCTGCTGAGCTCAAATTCCTCCCTCCTGCCCTAGATGGGTTAAGCCTTAGGGTAAGTACATTAATAATTGAACATGAGGCATTACTGCTTTGGTTCTGAACTTTAGTGTTTTCTGTAGCCTGCAGGAGTTATTTAACTACTTTGATTTATAACTAGGATAGGACTTTAAGCACCATTGAGAAAGGGTTGGGGACTTTGACATGGTGCTTATTTCCAGCTATTTACTTTTCACAGAAGGAGAAAAACCCTACAACATGCTAATATAAAGTTCCAACCTGGAGCTGTGCACATCTGTAATTCCAGCCACTCATGAGGCTAAGGCAGGTGGATGGCAAGTTCAAAGCCAGCCTCAGCATCTTAGCAAGACCTTGTCTCAAAATAAAAAAATAAAAAGGGCTGGGGATGTAACTCAATGGTAGAGTGCTCCTGGGTTCAACCCCGTAATATGAAAAAAAAAAGTTCCAATCTGTATAAAACAAACATGCTATATTTAATATATTAGTATCCATTTTTTCTTTAAAATACAATTCTACATATACTTTTGAGTAATTCTTCATCAAATGCCAGAAATTTTTGCTCATGGTACCTGTTGGTAAGATGGGAAGTGTGAGCCATTAAATAACTGATTTTTTTCCCTCCAAAAAATGGCTTCATCTGAACTGGTTTGTAGCTGCTAAACCTCACTGCCATAAATTCTTTAGTCATATGTTTTGTAATCCTTTCTCTGGCATATATTTTAATCTTTTTCTTACTGTTTCATAGGAGCTGTAATCCTTTTATAGTTCCTTGTGTTTTAAAATAACCCTATAAAGGGCTGTTTTACATTTAATAGCCATGTTTCACATTGTTTAAAAACTGTGAATAAGTTCAGGCAGGCAAAAGCTTTAGATTTAGAATGCCTTTGTTACTATGTTTTAGAAAGGTGTGTTAGTCTTACTTTTTTTCACTGTGATGGTTTTAATTACTGGTAAAGTTTGTGTGTGTGGACATAGATGGGGGCGGGGTTGCTTGCTGGGGTTGAAACCCAGGCCTCAGCCTGCTAGGCAAGTGCTTTATCACAGACCTACATCCCCGTCCCTTAGCTAGGGTTTTGAAAAATATGTGGAAATACTTGTAACATGAAGGAGAAATGAAACAAAAAATACACAAGTAAAAACATTGGTCTTTTGTAATTTTCTATTATCAAGTTTCACAGATCCTCGTTTTTCTTTGAAGCATATTAACGTTGAGCAGGGTTGTTGCTGTCCTCATGCGTGTATGGATTGGCAGGGGACAGACATGAAGCAGGAAACCGTGCAGGTAGAGTCGCCTGCATGCAATGTGCTCTGCAGGAAAATCACCCACACCCTGAGAATGACAGGTGGGAAGTGAGGGAAGGAAGTGGCATTTGGGTGCCTTGAGAACTGACAGATAGGTAGGAGATGTAGGGGGAATTTGGGTGTGGAATAGAGACTATTACAAGGAGAGATGAGAAGGTGTAAAGTGACATTGTATATCAGGGAACTGAAAGAAGTTGAGTGTGACTGGAATACAAATGTGTGGGTGGCACTCAGCATGAGTGGGAAAGCAGCAGGGACTCTAGTGGAGAAGCCAGTGTAGGTCGTGCAAGGGTTCTAGCATTTCTTCTCAGAGCAACGCTGTACCTTTCAAGTATTGGAGGTATACAAATATGACACAGCTAGGGCTGCATTTTGAAAAAGTTAGCGTCTCCCATGTGGAAAACCTGCTAGGGAAGAGCGAGGAAGGATGCAGAGAGACCAGCATCTGGAGGCTTTGGCAAATGTCTGCTGAGGGATGATCACAGCTGGGCTTCAGATCGTGATAGGGTGGAGAGAGGTGGATGATTCTGAAGATGCTAGTGAGGGCACGACTTCTCCAAACCCCGTTTCATGATACTGAGAAGGCAAAGTGTGGCTAGTTTCTCTGAAATTGAGGTATGGAGACTCTGTGATCATGAGATTAGTAAGCAGAAGTGAGTCTAGGTTGGTCTCAAACCAAGGCTCCCTCTCATGGCTTGCTGACTTTCTAGGAGCAGAAGCTTCAGTCTGGAGAACTCGGGTGTCTGACTGATACCCACCAACTGGAATGTCCGGCTCTTATGCATTCAAGCTAAATTGAGGCACCTGGCATCTGGCACCAAGCATTGCTTTATCAGTTTCATTGGGTTTCATTTTAATCACTAGCAACTTATGAGGGAATACACTGCAGTCAAACTATTTAGTTAAGAATAGGCCTATCAGGGGTTGGGGATTCAGCTCAGTGGCAGAGCGCTTGCCTAGCACGCACAAGGCCCTGAGTTCGCTCCTCAGCCTTGGGAAAAAAAAAAAAAGGCCTATCAGGGGGCAGGAGCCATGGCTCAGCGGTTACAGTGCTTGCCTTGACTGCGTGAGGATGCCGGTTCGAACCCCAGCACCACGTACACAATGAAGGGTCAGAGCAATGAAAGCCACGTGAAAAACTAAATAAAATTGATTCTCTCTGCCCCTCTCTCTCTTAAAAAAAAAAAAAAAAGAAAAGGCCTATTAGTAAGTTGCAGTTCACCGGTCTGCTGATAATGTTGATTTATTGAACTCATATACATTTCGGGCACTATTTTAGTTCAGAAGCTGTGTAAAATATGACCACTGTGCCACTCACTGTTGAGTGGAGGAGAATAGATGTGAGTATCTGAGTGGGGGCACTCTGATGGGGAGGGATATTCAGGATGTTCTGGGCCCCCGAGGAAGGGCTTTGGGCTGAGAGTTAGTCTCAGGTAAATGGCGATCACTTCAGTCATTATATGGTATTTCCAGAACAAGAAGGAACTATATGTGTGGTAGTCAAAGATGTCTAGAAAGTACTCAGTTGATTAATTTGGTAAGGGAAAAATACTAAGGTCAAAATGAAAAACTTAGAAGGGTTGGAGTTTTGTGTCAGTAAAGAACTCAGGTAAATTGCCTTAAGCATTACTCTGTGGAAATATGAGAAATGGTCTCACCGTGATTTTCTACACGGCACCTTTCTTTTACACTATGTAATTATTTTGAATGGCATTGATATTTTGTCATAAACTGTTTTCCTTTGAAAGTGATGTGGGAAAACTAGCTGTAATTCTTGATATCCCCCCCCCAACTGAGTGATTATAAAGCAAGCTTCACAAAATAAGTCACTTATCAGTCAGGTACAGTGGTACATGCAGATATGTAATCCCAGCTACTTGGGAGGCTAAGACAGGAGGATTACAAGTTTGAGGCCAGCCTGAACATCTTAGGGAGACCTTGTCTCAGAATAAAAAAAAAAAAAAAATAGAAAGGGCTGGGAATGTAGCTCAGTGCTAGAGCACCCCTGGGTTAAATTCCCAGTACCACAATAAATAAATAAAAGTTTAAAAGAAAATTGCCTCTTATTAGCAGTTTGTTTCACAGAAGCTCTTTTGGAACATATTGCTATCTGTGAGTGAGGTGAACCTACATGTTTTCTGTATTAATAGTTTTTCCTGAGGTTAATGGAGTTGATTTCTTATGAAAACTTGCCAAATTCAATTTAGCTGTTTTGCTATGATTTGTAATTATTTGTCTAACCTTTTATGTTAAATGAGTATCCTTTCAAATAAGCCTGTTGGAATTCTCTGGAGTAGCCCTAGGGAACATTAAGGCTGGTTTTCCTAGGAATCTCAGGGTTCAGGGCAACATAGCATTCATGTCCTCTGGCAGAGCCCTGTGGGATATGTTATATAGGACTCTTTCAGGGCTGGGGATCAAACCCAGGGACTTGCACATGCTAGGCAAATGCCATACCACTACCCCAACCCCCAAGACTCATAAATGTATCAGTGCAACTAAGTAAAAAGTAGTTCTTTTTCAGTACTTGAATAGAAGGCTCTGATGGTTCTGTGCTGGAAATATATAGGGTTTATGAATAGGTCTGGTAATAGCTCTAAATGTTGGTGATGTCATTGTAAGGTCGGTTTGTATATTACAAGGAAATAGTTGGAAATTTCCATTGGAATTATTTCCTGTTGATGAGTGCAGCGGGGAAAATCTAACTTTGGTATGTGTTGAATGACCTATTTTTGCAAGTCTGTTTACTGACTTTCAAGTATCAGCATCCCACCTACCAGTTATATTATGTGAACTTACAGACTGTGACTTGAGACTCCTCAGTGAAGAATTATGAGAAATAAAATCCTCAAAAGTAAAAGATGTTGGCTTCAGGCTTTATTTAGTTGCTAGTTAAGAACTTGTAATCTAGAGCTGGAGCAGTGGCTCAGTGGTAGAGTGCTTGCCTGGCATGCACAAGGACGCAGGTTAGAACCCTTACACCACATCCACAACCAAGTGTCAGAAAAACAACAGCTAGATGAAAAAAAATAAATAAAAATTGACTCTCTTTCTCTCTCTCTAAAAACAATATAAAACAAAACAAGAAACTTCTAGCAAAAGGGAAGGTTTTTAGGTAATAATAACTATAGTTACATTTATTGAGGTTTTTACAATGTGTCAGGTACTGTGTTATTTAATTTTACCTGACAGCAGCCCAGTGAAATAGTTATTATTAGTCCTAATTTACAAGTCAGGAAACAGGCTCAGCAAGGCAAATTTCCTTACTTGAGGCTACTCAGGCAGTAAGTGGCAGAACGGGCATCAAACCTGAAACTGCTCAAAGATGCTTAACCACGGTGCTGTCCTGTATGTAACGTTATATTTTCAAGCAGTCATCTTTAATAAATTTGATTTTATATGTTCATAAATCACTGTTCATAAGCTAGAAAAGGACTTGGTGTCGATTGACCTGTCATGTCTCCTATTATATCTATACAAAGGTATTTGTGGGGGCACCATGTATGA
Source organism: Aplodontia rufa (assembly GCA_004027875.1). Lineage (NCBI taxonomy): Eukaryota > Metazoa > Chordata > Mammalia > Rodentia > Aplodontiidae > Aplodontia > Aplodontia rufa. The sequence continues at coordinate 4,613 of PVKS010014449.1, read as the reverse complement.
CGCACAGTGATGCCAGGCTCACGTGGCCAGCAAAGAGGAGGAGCCCGTCTCCCCAACCTCCCATTTGGTCCAGGAATTTGCAGCAGTGTTAATTAGCAGGGAGAAAGAGATTGCCAGTAGTCATTGAGTCAGCTGGTATTTTGAGATAAAGAACTTTGTTCCAAACTACTTGGAGGGGAGGGATTTCCAGGAGAAGTCAGATTTGGACCTTGAAAAATGGATAAGGTTTCTTCTGCTGGTAAAGATAAAGACAGGAGAGCCCATTTCCCCCTGAGGGAGCAAAGCCAAGGAAGAAAGAGTAGTGGGAGATGGGGCAGGAAAGGTAAATTGTCTAGAAGGGAAAGTTTTTGAGTGCTGGGGTAAGTGATTTAACCTTTATATACTAGGTAATTCTATTTTCATTGACATTTACCAAGCATCTATTATCTTCAGTCACTATTTTTGTATGAGGAAATCAACAAACTATTGTTTTGAGAATTGTATGGCTTTTCTTCTCACCAAGGACAGCTCTTTTAATAACCTTCATTGTTGGGATTCCTTACACATCTAAGGTCCTGAGTTTTGTCCTTGGAATTAAGTGCTAACAGAAAAAAATGATGTTTTTAAGACATTGACTGATTTCTTAGTTCAATTTTGATACAGTTTAAGATGCTGCATGGGAATCAATCTGGCAGTTTAAGCTGTGTTAGCTTGGTGGCCTGTTCATTTTGGCATTTTAAGTTGAGTATCCCCTGCCCTTTAATGCCTGAGACCAGAACTGTCTGATTTTGGACTTTTTCAGGTTTTGAAATATTTGCATAGGCTTTCCTGGTTGAGCATCCCTAATCCAAATATGCAAAATCTGAAACTTTTTATTATTATAATTGTAAATTTGAGCTTCACACATATCAGGCCAGGGTACTCCTAGCCCCCAAATCTGAAACTTTTTGAGTATCTTATTGGTTTTGGAGTTGCTCTGGGAGAGAAAGCTGTCAGTACCAAGTTGTGGGAATAATTTGTGATTTCTTTGTACATTTAGTTTCCAAAAGCAATGTTGTATGGAAAGCAAATGAATAAAAGTGAATATAATTTGAAGCCAACGGTTTTTGGCATTTTCTTATCCTAAAACTGTCCCTTTCTGATGTAGACTGTTGAGTCTGAACTCAAGCTACTTGTGTTTTTTTTATCAGCTTGGACTTTGTACTTTGGTGATAACTGTTTCATACTGATGCTCTTAAAATTGCCTTTTAGATGATAGCCAGAATTTAGTGTATGTTTTCAGATTGGCAGTTTCAAGTGTGATAGTTTTATTGTCATGTTCCCATTTACCCATATAACTGCATGTGAAAAGTGAACTGAATATATTAATAATACTCTTTTTTCCCCTCTAGTTGTGCTAGGGATTGAACGTTATGTATGTTTAGGCAAGCATTCTGCCACAGAGCTAAAACTCTAACCCCAAATATGTTACTTCTATTCAGTGGAGATCCATAAGCTCTTTGTGGAAGACTAAATGAAATAATAATCTCTATCTGGAATATTTGAGTAGCTTACGCTCTCACGATGGTTAATAATAAAGATAAGGCATTTACCGTTTCATTGTCAGTAAATGCATGAGCTTTGGTATCAAACATCTGGCTTTGAATCCTGGCTTTTCCACTCAGTAGCTGCAGGATACTAGGCAAGTTACTTTGGTTTATCTGTAAGCCTCATCTTTAAAATAAGAGTGGTAACAGTATCTTCTAGAACTGTGAGAAGTTAAATGAACTAATCCAGACCAATGCTATGGTGCATGCTCGTAATCCTAGCGACTCAGGAGGCTGAGGCAGGAGGATCACAAGTTCAGAGCCAGCTTGCGAAATTTAGCCAGGCTCTAAGCAACTTAGATCCTGTCTCAAAATAAAAAATGAAGGAGCTGGAGCTCAGTGGTATCACACTTGTGAGGACCTAGGTTTGTACCCCAGCAATACATACACAAACTGTCAGAGCAAAACCATAAGAAAAACTAATAAAATTGATTCTTTCCCTCTCCCTCTCTCTTTCTAAAAAAAAAAAAAAAAAAAGGTGGGGGGGCCTGGGGATGTGGCCTCAGTGGTTAAACGCCCCTGGCTTCAATCCCTCGTGTCAAAAAACAAAACAAAATAAAACAAAAAACCAATGAACCAATCTGTGTGAAGAGCTCAGTACGTAGCTGACATACAGTGCTCAATAGAAGTAGCTTTTTAAAAACTGTGATTTTTAAAATTTGCAATTCATTTAGAACTTGGTGAATGCTATGGATATTGAGAATTCCATTGCCATTTTTCTAGTGTTTTTTTGGGGGGTGTTTTTTTTAAAGAGAGAAGGACAGTGAGAGAGAGAGAGAAAATCAATTTTTATTTAGTTGTTCACGTGACTTTCGTTCCTCTGACACTTAGTTGTGTACATGGGTGCTCGGGTTTGAACCTGCATCCTTGCGCATGCCGGGCAAGCGCCATAACCGCCGAGCCACCGCTCCAGGCCCCATTTTCTAGTTTTAATGTGCATGCTCTTGTGATTAGTATATGCTCTGCAGATCGCTACTGAAAGGTTATTGGAAGGATACTAACTAAAGTATTGTGAAATTTTTTGTTGTTTGTGTTACATTAATGTTATTGCAATAAAACAAACAACCAATATTTAACTATTGAAGCAATGCCATTTGTTTTTCTTCAGCTGTTTTTAACCACCAAGAGATAAAACTACTGTTAACATTTCAACATATCTTTTTTCCTCCAATGCATATTTATTTATTATTTATTTTAACATAATTGAGATTACACAGTGTTATCTTTTTTGTTTCATATTTAATGTTATGTCTTAAAGTCAACATAATTTTTGTTTTTATTTTATTATTATTTTTTGCGGTACTGGGGGTTGAATCCAGGGACACTTTAGCAATGAACTACATCCCCAGCCCTTTTTTATTTTTTGAGACAGGGTCTTGCTAAATTGCCTAGACTGGCCTTGAACTTGCAGTCCTCCTGCCTCAGCTTCCATGTAGCTTGGATTATTGTCATTGACCTCTCCATACCCCTTATCCCACCCCCACCAGGCAGAGTCAACATAATTTTAAATGGCTCCAAAATAACATCCCATCAGATCCTTCTTACCAGCCTGTTCTTTCTTCATTAAATAATGTAACCTAAAACAGATACCACCATGCTGGTAATGTATCATTGAGTAATTCCATTCTGCGGTTTTAACTGATACTTAAACCTTCATGGTGAGCCAGAGCTGAGCTCTCATTGATAAGAAGCTGGGACTATGAAAAGAAAAAGGATTAACCTATGCTCAAAGATTTCCTACATTTTTGGCAATGGTGTGATTATTTCTCTAGTAACTCACTGTAAACATGTCTTATGAAAAGAAATATTTATGTTTTACAAAGGAAAAAAACTAATGAAATGTTATTACAAGCTAGGAAGCTGTAGTCTGTATCTGGAATCTACATGTGAAATGTTTGTGGTAGCTTCCACTCTCAGGGTGATTATTAGTGAAGACAAGTGTCTAATCCTCAAGAGTCTCAGGTATTTCTGTAAAATGGGGAGATTGACCTTGTTTGTGGCTACTGAATTTAATATAACAGGACTTGCTTAGCATTTTTTTTTGTAAAAATTCAGTTAAATTACTTGAAGCTCCTGTGTTGAAGATATAACTCTCTGTGGTAGTTAATCTGTTTAAAAATAGCTAAATGGGTCCTCTTGTGGTGTAGAATAAGGTTGTTTAGAGTCAGTTTAAATTCAAAAAATGTTCAAAAATTGTCTAATCATGTTAAAGAAGAACAGACTTCTGACTTGAAATAAATTGCTCGTACTTTTTTCTAAAAAAAAAAAAGAGGGAGAGAGAGAGAGAATCAGTTTTATTTAGTTTTTCATCTGGTTTTTGTTGCTCCAACACTTGGTTGCATATATGGTGTTGGGGTTTGAACCCAGGTCCTCATGCATGCCAGGCAAGTGCAATATAGCCACTGAGCCAGCCACCGCTCTAGCCCAATTACTTATACTTTTATTTTTATTTATTTATTTATTATTAATTAAAGAGAGGGATAGTGAGAGGGAGAGAGAAAGAGAGGATAATTTTTTATTTAGTTTTTCATATGGCTTTCGTTGCTCCGATACTTCATTGTATATGTGGTGCTGGGGTTTGAACCTACATCTCTGTGCATGCAAGGCAAGTGCTGAAACCACTGAGCCACTGCTCTAGCCCCTTACTTATACTTTTTTTTTTTTTTTTTTTTTTTTTTTTAAAGAGAAACAGTATGGAGAATCCTTAAAAAACTAGGGATGACTCCACCATACGACCCTGCTATTCCACTCCTGGGTATCTTTCCAGGGGACTTAGAATCAGCACATTACAGTGACACAGCAATATCAATGTTCATAGCAGCACAATTTACTATTGCTAGACTATGGATACAACCCCGGTGTCCCTCACAGGAAGAATGGATCCAAAAACTGTGGTACATTTATACCATGGAATATTACACAGCAATTAGAAACAATGACATTGCAGCCTTCGAGGGTAAATGGATGGTTATGGAAGAGATCATGATGAGTAAAATCAGCTTAACCCAGAGATCTAAGGGTGGATTGTCTCCACTCATCTGTGGAGGT
>PVKS010014448.1:0-48350 GCA_004027875.1 Aplodontia rufa | reverse complement strand
TCTCCTCTCCTGTCTTCTCCTCTCCTCTCCTCTCCTATCCTTTCCTGTCCTATCCTATCCTCTCCTGTCCTATTCTATCCTCTCCTGTCCTATCCTCTTCTATGCTATCCTATCCTTCCTATTCTATCCTATCTATCTTATCATCTATCCTCTCCTCTCCTCTCCTCTCCTCTCCTCTCCGCCCCTGTCCTATTCATCTATCTTCTCCTATCCTATCCTACCTAACCTGTCCTATCTTATCCATCTATCCTGTTCTACCCTCTCCTATCTGCATTTACCTATTAAAATTTTTATTCCAAAGTTAAAACGTAGCTTTAACACAGTTGACCGGCTTTGGCTAACTCATCATGGGACAAGGCACTTGACTCTTCTGAGTCTCAGGATTCTCACTGACGAAAGGAGACCATTCACCTCCTTTTATCTCTGTAATTTCATTTACGGGAGAGCCAGTTCTGGGGACTTCTCTGTGCTCCGATAGCGATTGCTGCAGTGACCAGGTGAGCGTGTCTGTCATCCCCACGGTTGCTCAGAGTCCAGACTGGAGGTCAGCATTCAGCAGTTCCATAGAGTTGTACTCTCCTAAGGCCTTGAGCGGAGGATCTGGGGGCTGACATTGATACCTCGATTCCAAGCTTTATTCCTGTGAGAATAGCTAGGAAGGAAAAGAGCTTAGTCCTTTTGAAAAAACTGAGACATCCATGTAGTCAAAGCTTAGGGAGCATATTTTCTCTTTAGGGTCAATTTGGTGGCTTAAAGCAACACTTGTGTGTATTTTCAAATTCTAGGGGACAGAGATGAAATCAGCGTTTGCAGGCCCAAACTCCTTCTGCAGGCTCCATAGAGACTCCTTGCTAGGTTCGCTGTCTCTTCCAGCCTCTGTTGACCGCATGATTGGTTGCTGACACGCCGTTGTAGTCTCTGAGGCTGTCTTCACGTGCCTGTTCTCCTGCAACTGCTTCTGAAACCATTTTTTGTTTGGTAGGACCCAGTCATTGCAGGTAGGGCCACTTGGGTGTTTCAAGATGATCTCATCTCAAGATCCTTCATTAAACCTGCAGAGGTCCTATTTCTAAATATGGTCACATTGACAGGCATTGGAGGTTAGGAGTTGGTTTTATCTTTTGGGGGAAAATAATTCAGACCACTACAGGAGTGAGGAGCATGGATTTGGAGAAGAGGCTGGCAATAGGCGATATCAGGAACAGAGAAGAGTGCTCCAAGGGGTCTCAGCAGGGGACTAAGAGGATCCCTTTTAGTTTGAAGGCATCCTTAGAGAACCACTGAAGACCAAGTGCAAAGGATGAGGAGACCACTACAGGAGTTCGGGAGGAAACTCTGGTGGCTTAAATCAAGTCTCTGGAGGGATGGCGGCCCCTGAGCTGCACTGGAGTAGGAATCAGAAGTCACTGGGTTGCATGAGGATGGAGGAGTGTCAAAGGTCACTCAGATTTCACACTTGAAAAACTGGGTGAGGGAAGGGACATTCCCTAAGATGGAGAAGGCTGGAGAGGAAGAGCAGGTTTGGGAGGAACATTCCAAAGATGTTTCTTTTGTTTTTGTTTTTGTTTTAAAGAGTGTGAGGGACACAAGAGAGAGAGAGAGAGAGAGAGAGAGAGAGAGAATCAATTTTATTTTAAGTTTTTCATGTGGCTTTCATTGCTCTGATACTTGTATACGTGGTGCTGGGGTTTGAACCTGTGTCCTCGCACATGCCAGGCAAGCACTGTAACCGATGAGCCACCGCTCCAGCCCCCCCAGATGCATGTTTTCTTTTTTTTAAGAGAGAAGGACAGAGAGAGAGAGAGAGAGAGAGAGAGAGAATTAATTTTTGTTGTGTTTTTCACATGGCTTTATTTGCTCTGACACTTAGTTGTGTACTTGGGTTGCTGGGATTTGAACCCGTGTACTTGTGCATGCCGGGCAAGCGCTGTAACCACAGAGCCACTGCTCCAGCCCCAGATGCATGTTTTAATGTGAGACATTTAAGCGGTCTGTGGGTTGGGCAGGCACTGGGTCTAGGAGTCCCAGGACGGGTTTGGTGGGCCAGTCCTCAGTGGGCAGTGCTTGGAAGTCATGGGCATGGTGAGATCTGTAGTGGGAGTCAGGAGAGGAGAGGGACAGATATTTGGAGCATAGTGTGAACAGGAGGAGCCAGCCAGGGAACTGCCAGGATGCAGCCTGGACTCCATCAGACTTCCAGTGTCTCCGAAGAAACACCTGTGGGAGGTGGAGGGTGCGGACACTGAGTGTCAGAGGCCTGATTTTGTCCTTGCGGTTGAGCGACACTTGCTCTGTGGTTTTGAGCCTTTGGTCTCTCTCTAGCAAACTGCTTTGAAACTGTTACTATCTTATGATGGAGTTTAAAACTCTTCGTTTATAAGGAGAAGAATCATTTAACGTGATGACACATTGCTGTGTTTGGCAATTCATTCTGGCTTCATTCTTATTTCTTAGGTACCCTTGTACCCATAAACATAGCAGATGGTTGCGGATTAGGATGTAGATGAGATTTTTTGAGGTTTGGTAATCTCCCTATTTTTCTTTTAGATTCATCAAGGAAAGAAGGAATTTTCTACCATTGTAGTCTAGTGTTAAATTGATTCCATCACCTTGGGACTTGAGTGGATTGGGGTAACACCAGGAAAAATGATGAACACCCTGCTCTGGACAGTGTCTGGGCACCCTTGTTGATATCCCACGGGCTCTGCCTTTCATTTTTAAAATGTTGACATGACTTTTCTGAGTTGTTCCAGGAAATTCTTAAAAAATAACATCTGTACCCTGTAGCATCACGTTTCAAAATTGCCTGCCACTATCTTTTTGAATGAGCTTAAATAGTGTCCGAACAAATGAAAACAACTCCTACAGCTTCCAGAAAGCAATCTTGCTACAAGAATAAAATGGTCTATTATGCTTCAGTTGTTACTAGTTAAATATTTTAAAAATCTCAACCTAGAATGATTTCATGTTTGAGTGGGTCTAAACATTTTAATACTTTAAAAATAGGCAAATAGCCTACTTTAAATTTATGAGAAGATCTAAAAATAGGATTCTTTTATTTTAAAATAATCCTGAAAAAGACACAGCCAGTAGTTATATTTGATAGTGCTCAAATTCATCAGATATTTGATCTAAAGGAAGATTTCTTGCCCAAAACTGAAGTAATTGATGTTAAGGTGTTTTTAAGAATATAAGCATTCTTGAAAAGCACTTTAAACAGTAGGAACCCAGAGAAGGAGTTTAAGAGCTCAGGAGCTATAACACAGGAGAGTTGTGGCTTTTTCTGAGGCTTTTGAGTTGGATTCAGCAAAGCAGAAATCATCAGCCACTTGGCAAAAGCATTGTAGTTACTTTCCTTTGTTAAAAAATCATATCCTTTGGATATGCAATAAAGTTATTTCACTAAGTTGAGGACTGATTTTGGTGTTTTAAATCCTAGCATCTCACTGTACCATTCTTTGAGAATTCCATGACTTGGGAACATGTTCCAGGCTAAGGATCCCAGAAAAGAACGAGTTTGACCTGCATTGCTAAATGGGTCACTGTGAAGAATTGCATTAGAATACAATTACAACTGTGTCGCACTTCCCAAGTTATGAAACAGAAACTGGGCATGCCGTTCATGTGGTACGAACTAAACAGAGGCAGGCCCCAGGCTGAGATTTCACCAGCTTTTAGGGAAAACAGATGAATTCCTGCAAGAGTTGGTCTCTTAGGAGGGACAACAGCTCTGTTATCCTTGGGAAAATTTTTCTTAATCCCTTCCAGCCTTGATTCCCCAGATAGGGGCAGGTAAGGTGATGGGATTGGGTCGCTAACCTAGGAAGCCACTGACTCTGGACTCTTCTGCAGCCCTTCCCCAGGTACTCAGTGTTTAGGGGCCTCTAAGACAAATTTCTTTCTGACTGATTTATAGTTAGGTAAACACTGAGTGACTAAATGGTTTGTCTTTTTTAAAAGGACATCAGATTTGCTGGCTGGGCTTTGTCCCCATCTATTTCCACATCCAATCCAGCTGCTTCCTCTTCTCCCAGGCTGCTGAATGAAGTGCCCCCAGAAAGTGTCTTAGGTAACCTTCCAGGAAGGGTGGCTCTGAGTACAGGTCTATTCTCCTTAAGTAACAAACCAATGTATTTTAAACCTGTTATTTCCTATAATGAGATGTTTTTCTTGAATAAAAAAATATAAAAATTCTGGGGAAAATTAGAATACAAACAGTTGAAATATTTTGAAAAGTATGAGCAATTATGAGGGTCCTATCTATAAAATATTGAACACTTTAGTTAATGTTTATTAAAGCTGTGTACAAATGAATGAAACAGAACATAGTTCAGAAGTAGACTGTTATCTAGGTAAATTTAGCTTGTGAGGAATGGGTATCACATCTTTAGGCAAAAGAGTTTAAAGAAATAATTTTGAGATAATTGACAAAATATCGTTGTCATTATTATTATTAAACATGAATTGTATCTCCTTATTACCAAAGAATGGAAAAAGAAGAGAAAGCAAAATAAAACAAACTATCAGCAGAGATGAGTAATCAGGCATTGGATGGCAGAGCAGGGAAAGAGTTTCTAAACACAAGAGCTATGAAAAAAAATAACCATATGTTTTAACTGGGTGAGATTTTAAATTATACTCATATAAAATTTTTCACCTGAAAATTAAAAGGCAAATAATGCATTGAAAAATTTATGACAAATAAAAGTTTCATTTCCTTAACTTTGTAAAGATTTAGTGCCAATTAATGAGTACTAAATTCCTTACGGAAAATCAGAGGAAAGAGGAGATAGAAATGATGGGTGAAAACCGTTTACCCCTCGGGGACCCTTTCTCCCTTGTCCTCAGCCCTTGTCTACCGAGTGAACCGCACCTGTTGGCATTCGATGGTGCTCTGTGTCTGGTCTCAGACCCAGCACAGAGCCCTGGAGCCTGGGGCAGCACCCTCTGTGTCCCCCATCCCAGCAAAGCCTGGAAACCTGTTTTCTTCCATCCTCAGCCTTCACTAACCTTCGACCTTCCCAAAGCAGCACCCACGTTACACCGCCACAGCAAGATTGCCTCCTGAAGCTCGTCACTGTCAGACTCCCTGACATCTCAGCTTGTTACCAGCCAGACCTCGGCTGATCACCCCATCTTGTGCCAAAACCTTTCTTCTCTTGAACGCAGTGAAACCCGTTTCCCAGGTTTCCTCATTCCTTGATTTCTCCTTTGCATCGTCTATGGTAGTTCCATAGTTCCTCTTCCAAACTCTGAATGTCTGGCTGCCTCAGGGTTGGGTGCTGAGTCCTCTCTCTTCTCTACGGATGATCTAGACTGTTCTTAGGGCCTTCAGAACCCAATGCTCGTGACAAGCCCAGAATGCTGTCCGAGGTTCCGCAGCCACATGTCCAAAGCTACGTGAACAGTGGACAAGCACCTCAGACTTGAGTCCCCAAACCTCAACATCCTCTACAAAATTCACATCTTAATATCACGCTCACTTGCTCAGTTACTACAGCCATCTGTCCGTAGAACACCGCTGTCTTCCGTTTTCCTCCCTTCCCATGTCCAATCATGCACATCGGCGGAAGATTCCCCTTCCTCAGTTTATCTTTACCTGTCCCCATCTCTGTTGCTGCTCCCTGGTCCACATCTCTGCTCCTTCCTCTTGTCTGCACTGTGAAAAGAATGTCTTTTATTTAGCTTGCGCTCTTGCCCATGATCTGTTCTCTAAAGAGCTGCTGAACTATAAAACCAGTAGCAAGTAGAATAAGGACAAGCCATTCTTTTGCTTAACTTCTTTCACCGACTCCCTTTGCCACGTAGGATAACATGCACATTCCTCTTGATGGGCTCAGGGCCTCCACCAAGCGTGAGCCTCACTTCCTCCTCCTTCCTCGATACATGTCAGGCTCCTTTTTGCTGCTGCTTCTTTCTAGAATGCTCCCTGGCTTCCCTTCTGCTCACCATGACTCTCACTTCTCTCATGTGTTCCAGCTCTATTCGTATGCATAGTGTAGATACTAAGAGGTTCCCTAGAAAAAACTCCCATCCCTGCAACCTCTATCAATTTTTTTCCTTCTGAACACTTTGCAGTGAATTTGTGTTCAATATGTCAGGACAAATTTCAAACACCGGAGAAAAAGCTTTCTTCTCTCATGTAAGTGGAACATCAAAATTGGAAGAGAGGTTGCTGGCACTGGGCAGGCAGCTCAAGGGTGTCAGGAGAGGTGTCTCTCTGACTTCTGTTCTTTCCCTCAGAATTGCCTCAGATCCCAAGGAGGCTGCTCTGCCTAGCATCATACATTCCGGGCAAGAAAAAGGGGAGAGACAGAGCACATGAAAAATAGATAAATAAAATGAGCACAGAATAATGGAATCACTTGTCTTTTGGAAGAATTTTTTGGTTTTTTTTTGGAAGTCCCACCCAGCAGTTTCTGCTTTCACAACTATTGGTCAGATTCTAGATACATGTTCTATCCCTGTCTGCCAGGGACATAGAAAATAAGTTTTTCAAACTGGGAACAATGACCTTTCCCAACAAAATTAGTTTTCTTTTGAAAGAAAATGACAGAAAAAATACAAAAACAAGTCAGAGAGTTATTATATTTACCTCACCCTATCATATTCCCCTGATGCTAGCATCCTATGTAATCACAAGGCAGTGATTCACACCAGGAAACTCTTCTTCCCTACACCAGGATCCGACCCAGACCCCCACATTGCAGTTAGGTTTCTGATTGTCCTTGGCTTTCAGCCTGACATTTCATTAGTCTTCTCTTTTCTACCATGAACTTATGAACACTGGTTGTTTACACAGTCTCCCCATTTGGGCTTCTCTGATGGTTTGTCACGGTTGGAAAGAGACTGTGCATTTCGGCATTGTGTGCATCGGATCATAAATGCATCACATCATAATGACATCAGCAATTCCTATTAGTGGGGATATTGATTGTGACACCTTACTTATGGTAGTGTCCTCAGGTTTCTCTGCTGGAAATTACTTTTATTTTTGTCTTTGCAGTTAATAATTGGGTATGTGAGGGACATATTTGAGACTGCGCTAGAATTCAGTTTCTCCTTAAACTTCTGCCGACTACTTTAAGTACGTATCAGTGGATGTTGCCTGCAAATTTTTAGATATTTAGTTATTGCTATGCTATTTCACTAATGGCAATTTTATATTTTCCCCATTTTACATTTGTTAATTAGAATCTCTCTGTGAAAGGTTGCTGTCACTTCTCCACCATTTATGCATTTTTCTATTTATATCAGTATGGACTTATGGATATGTAGTTTATTCTATCAGTTAAATCCAGTATTATAAATAACATACTACAGATACAATATATTATAGATATAGAAGGTAGACATAGATAGATGGATAGATGGATTTCATTAGGCTTGCTTATAATTAAAATGATTCATTTGTAGAAACGAATTCAAATCTATATCAGAATTTCTGATGATTGCCCTCTTTTTTGTACAATTAAATAAATCTGTATTTTCTTATATTCCTTTCTCAACTGAAAGGCACTTTAAAAATTTTGCACTCTCACTTAATATTTACTGAAAAAAGCACTCTCTATTAGAATCACCTTCCCCACACTCCTTTACTGCTGCAGTTACCCTATTCTGTGGCTGATTCATAGTTTATTCAATTGCTTCCTATACGTGGGAATTTAAGGTGATTTACGGTTGTGGCAATTATCCACAGCGCTGAAGTGCACAGCCTGTGTGCAGGCAAATTCATGTGAGAAGCAAACCTTCCAGAACGGGAACGGCTGGATCAGAGGTAGGCGTAGCTGTGTCAGGAATTGTGCTTCCCTGCAACCACTGTGTTGATTTTGCACCCCAGGAGCAGTGCAAGAGAAGAATGCCTGATTACCTGCTGCCTCAATGACCTGTAAGATCTCCCCCATCCAGGTGAGACCTGTTATCTCATTGCTGTTTCAGCTGACATCTCTCCCTATTAGGACTTTGAATATTTTTATGTCTTTGATGATTATTTTATATCTATTTTCTAATTGTTTGTATTTTTCCCATCAAGTTTTTTGGTACTTTGCCTCACAAGATTAGGAGTTCTTTACATATGGAGAGTATTAGATTGCTGTCTGTTATGTATGTTGTGAATATTTCCTCCAGCTTGTCTGTTACATTTTTAGACACATTCGAATTCTTGTTTTTATTTTTGGTCAAGTTTATCAAACTTCACATGATTTTGAGTCCTAATTAGAAACTTCTTGAAATACCAGAGTCCAGGGGAAATTGGCCCTTGTTTTTCTCCTAGTAGTTCTGTGATTTCATTCCTCATTTAGATCTATAGTATATTTATGATTTATTCCTGTACATAGCATAATCTATACATGTGTATGTATATATGTATATATATATATATAATTTATCTAAATGTGGATCTTTATCCCATCAGTTTGAGATGTCACCTTTATTATTTTCTAACTTTCCATAGGTCTGTTACTCCACATCCTCGTCAGCCCTTGTATTTGTCAGGATTTTTAACTTTAGTCATTTTGGTGGGTATATAAGGGCACTTCATTGTGACTTTAATTTGCACTTTACCAGTAGCTAACGAAGTTGAGAACTTCTTGTGCTTCAGTGCTTATCTGTATGTCCTCTTTGGAGAGGTGTTAGTATTTTCCACCAACAAGTAGGTTTTCCTTCTCTAATCAATGTATTTCACAGAACAACTCTTTTAAAATTTAAAATTTTTAAATTTGCATTTTTACTCAGTCCAGTGTATTTTTTCTTTTGTGGGTTATGATTTTTACTGTTATACTTTTAAACTCTTCTCTAATTAAGATCATGAAAAAATTCTGCCATGCTCTCTTCCATAAATTTTATATTTTTATGTCTTAGATTTTAGGCTTACGTCTATGATCCATTTATTTTCAAGTTTTGTATATTATGTGAATTTCATTTTTCATATATGTATATATAATTGTTTCAAGACCCTTTGCTGTAAAGACAGTCCTTCTACACTAAGCTGTTTTTGCACACTTGTTAAAAACAGATCAGCCATATTTGTGTGGCCTTACTTCTAGGTTCTAGTCTGTTACTGTGAGTTATCTATCTAGATCAGTACCATACAGTCTGGATTAGTAAATCTTAAAATTGGATATTGTGATTCCTCCCAATCTGTTATTAAAAATCATCTTAGGCATTCTGTTTCCTTTTTAAATTCAACTCTATAGATGAAAAATCTTGCTAGAATTTTCATAGTAATTATGTTAAACCTTTGAGAAATTTGGGGAGAATTGACGTCTTTATTGTGTTAAATTTTCCTATTTACAAACACAGTATGTTTCTCTATTTACTTAGATAATGCTGTTTTACTTTTCAGAGTGTTATAGTTTTCAGAATATAAATCTTGTACACGTTTTGTTAAATACGTGCACATCCCTTTTTGTGCGTTGAAATGCTCTTATATTTTTAATTTTGGTTTCCGTTGTTTATTGTACTTCATGGAAATGCAATGAATACTTTTGTCTGTGAATCTGTCTTACAACCTCGTTGAACTTGCTACCATATTATTTGTAGAAACCTTTTGACAGACTCAGTAGAGTTACTTTACACATACATAATCATGTCATCTGTGAGCTTTGTTAAAATTTTACTTCCAGCATGTCATGTCCTTAACTTCTAGCCTTATGTAGAATGAGTGTGAGGGTTCCTGTTCCAGGCACTCTTGCAGTGACAGCTATGAACAGCCCCACCACAGGGTCACTCAGGATGTGAAAGAATGGAGGAAATGGGGAGAAAAACTTCCAAGGGATTTCCCTCTCACTCTGTCTTTGCTATTCAAGCTAGAACATCAGGTTTTTCCTGGATTTTATTCTGTTCCACAGTGCTTAACTCAAGGTTTTGGACTGGACTGAGTTCAGAATGGGATTAAAAGGCGGGGGTGCATCCCAAATACTCAAACCCAAAACCAAAACTCTTCGTCGTTTTTATTGTTCTTAGAATACTGGTCTTTCCTGGTTAATTGGCTGCTTTTTGAGCATCTATCTGTACATCCTTCCCAGATTTTGGAGTTGAGTGTTTGGGGGATAAAGGGAAGACTGCGTTTCTTCCATCTCCTGTTTTTCAGGCTGCTAATACAATGAATCACACTGATTAGTTTTTCAGGATTGAATCAGCCTTGCATCACTGATATGAGCCTTTCTCGGTTGTGGCGTACTATTATCTTTACACATTACTGGCTTTGATTTTGTTGAGAAATTTTTCTTTATATTTATGAGACATTGATTTTCATTTTTCTTTTCTTGTACACTGAGTTTGGCTTTAGGATGTTATACTTTATCAGCTGTGTTTTTAAGTGTATAGTTTTTATTAGTGGTTGTTCAAGGGATGATAATATATGTCCTAAACTACACAGTTTATCAGTATCGATATCTTGTCACATCAAGTTGAATAAAATGCTTATAATTATTTAAGTACTTTTACCTTTCATTTTTTTGTGATAATTTCCTTTCATATTCATTCCATAAAAATTTGAGACCTTTTTTGTTGTTGTTCCATAAGTTCTTGAGGCTTTGACCATATTAAAAAATCAATTTTTTTCTCATTTTTTTAATTTAGAAGATTTCTGTGGATTTCTCTTTAAGTTTCCTGTGTCATTTCCATTATATTATCTTTCAGTGAAGTTTTAATTTTAGTTATGGGATTTTTTAGTTCCAAAATTTCTATTTGGCTCTCTTTCCATTTATTATGACAGTGTTTGAAGCTATTTCTTAGAATATTTCAATAACAGCTGCTATAAATTCTTATCATATAATTTCAACATCTGTATTGACACTGTTGATCTCCTTTGTCATGTGAGTGTTATGTAATGATACTTTAGCTCCTGGATAGAGCTTTTTTAGTAGGCAGTTAATGCATATGTGATCAGAAAATAAAACTGATCCATGTTGGTAGGTTCTTTTTAATGTCAATTTAGTTATCAATGTCTTTTCAGTGCTATCTTGGTCTGCAACACTTTCATACTGCCCAGTGGCCAATCTGAAACTATTCTCAATCAGTTCTCAAAGATTTTTCTTTATCAATTCTGTTCAGACATGGATTGAGCAAGGGGGAGCCCAGGACATCATATACCAATTCAGAGGACCCTTTCCTCTATTTCTTACTCTTTATGACCTTTATCAAATTCTGTAGTCAGGAGGGATAGATTTTAAAATTATACTGCAAGTGGAAGACTACAGACAGATTTTTAAGCTCCCACTGAGAAGCAGGAAAGTGTTTTAAAGAATCAGAAAAATAAAAGGTTATAGGTAAACTAAGTTCATCATTCACATTGAACTTTACCTTTGGAATTGATCAAAGTAGTGCTTAATGAATCTTGAGGTTCAGAATATTTGTTTTTCGTAAAGGATCATGATATTCAAGATGTGATGAATAGCATACTTTAGCAAATCAGATGGGACTAATTACATATCTTCAAGATGTTGATATTCTGAGATGAAAAGTGAATTTTAATTTGCTTCTTAAGAAATTAGAATTAGATTTTATTTGGCAAACTTTTCTGTGTAAGTCTGTTCATAAACATAGAACTACTAACAGAATTAAAGTGGAAAAGATCACTAATAAGCAATGATAAAGACTCAAGTTTTTGGAGAAGTTAGCATTCATTGTTCCATCGGTTGTGACCATTACAATGTGTTGAAATGACATGGAAAAATAAGTGGAAACCAGGGAGTCTTGGCATTTGGAATTCTGGTTAGAGATTAAGTGACATCTCTATGGTTGCATTTATTTAAGTATCTGAGAAGAGCAATATATCTCATGGTATTTATTGCCAAGTGAAAGCTGGAGATTATTCATTTCACAAGTAGAAGAGAAAAGGGTGGAGAAATGATAGCAAGAAGAGAACAAAGGATAAATATTTACATGTAAACAAGAGTTGTAGACTCTTGTAGCTGAATATTTTTTGCCCTGCCCATGGTAAAACAAGAAAGAATACACAAAGAAACAAAAGTAGAACTAACATGAATCACTTAGAATGAATTAGCCATGATACAACATGCAATTAAGCCCTGGAACTTGCCACTACAAGATTTTATTCAAATACATAACTTAGATTGCAAGGATTAGATATGGTAAACACAGTTTATTTAAAAATTTCAATGCCTGGAATATGGAACAAACAAATAAAACATCAAACAAACAAATAAAACACAAATGACATCAGCCTATCCTGACAGGGGATAGGCTCCTTTCCTGCAATCACCTCTTAATGACTTTGCATACTCCACCTTCCTCTTAAGCACACTTAATGTCTTGTCCTCTAGTATAATGGTGTCCAAAATCTTATAGCCCATCAAGACTTAATTTCTCTTCTATTTAGACTATAAAGGTTTACCATGCACGTCAGTTACAACCATCTGGGGTGGGAGCCCCATGGGCTGATATCCGTGGTCCTGAAACACCTCTGTACTCTTGGAAATTCCTGTCTTTATTGTATTATGCCTAATCTGCGCTTCATGGTCCACCATTTCAACTGCACTGTCACTATCACTAAATTCTAACACATCACACCTGATTTCATAATTCACAGACTAACCTTCCATTTTCTCTGCCCTGTTCTGATGTTTCCAACTTCTACTGTAGCAAAACCATATAACCATGCTACTTAGCTCCCAGAAATGTTTAATTTCTAGTCACAATGAGTTGACTAGCCATTCTAAGTTTCCTTTAAATGCTGAATCCTTATTATGGCTATCCTTCAGGAATTTCTCAAGGGTTCTTCCCAATGTGTTTTTCTGCTTCTGTTGTCTATTCATTGTCATCTATGGATTTAGCCATCTTTATGTCAAAGACCCCCTCTTTAGCATCTCTATCACTAACCACCTTTTACAGATACAGACTTGAATTATCAACTAGATGTCCTATGGGCATCTTAAGTTCACTGTATTCAAAGCTGAATGAACTATTTCCCCTCCCTCCAGCATGCATAATCCTCCTAATGAAATTTCTCTCCCTGTTAAAGACATCGTCATCTATCCGAGCAGCAGAGCCAGAAGTGCCTAAACCCCTCAGCACGAGGTCTCCAGTGTTTGCTCTCTACTCACAGAACACAGGCACAGTGACTCCCATGGGCTTTTATCCATTCTGTTTTCTCCCTGGAATGCTTCTCATCTTTCTTATCTAAGATCTAGACCAAATGCCAACTCATTAAGTTTCCCATTTCTAATTAATGATCCCTTCCTTGGTGATTGCATTTACTGGACATTCTTTTCTAATAATTATTTCATTTTACCCTGAGCCATTCCAGTAATTCAGTATTGTTTATTCATTCGCTACAATATACACGGGGGAAGAAAGAGAAGAAGTCTTGGTTTCTGTCCTGAATGAGTCTGCATCCAGTACCTCAAATATAACTTTACCATAATGGGCATGCAAGCGTTGAATTTGAGCTATTTTTCTTCAAACTTAAAAATATGAGAAAAGTGTTTTAAGTTCCTGTGAAATGATGATGAATAAGTATATTCATTATATTGGTAATCATGACATCAAAGATGGAAAAATCATCTCTTCTTGTGAAGTTAGCCTAGCATGACTATAAGAAGGCAGAGCCTTCCCTAACTCTTTATAAAATTACTCTTTCATTTGGGAGAAAAGAATGACTTCAGATCCAGATAGAGCATTCTGTTTTATAGTCAAGGTTTTTAGTGGAAAAGGTGAACTTTTTTTATTCATACGCATTTAAAGAGAAGTAATAGGTAGTGGCTCATTTGGTAATAATTACAGAAGAATATAACTCAGATAAAATTTTAAAGACAGAAAATTCAGTGGTAATAGTAGAGAAAAATGAAAGTCTATTTGGATCATATGATGGGTTGACAGTCCTCCAAAGTGCCCACTTATAGCAGTTAATTTTAACATAGACAAGGAACCTACAGAAAGGATGGGTAAGTGTGGGTACAGTGGGAAATGAAAAACACGGGAGAATGTCTGTTATTCATCTGGCCACAAAGACACACGTCAGCTAAAGAACTGTTTAGATGACAAATCCCAGAAGATTCAGGTACAAGAACCATACCTGAGAGGTGTCTGGCAAAAAGTGTAGTAAGAGCGAGGTAGGAAGCTTCTTCCCATGTCTTCATTCGACCACCTGGTGGCACCGACCCTTGTGAGTGGGCACCTACGAGGCATGAAGAGCTTATGTTATTGATAGTGTCGCAGGTGCAGCCTGAAGGCTGAGGACATGGATAAGCAGTCAGAGCAGGCAAAGAAAAACATGGAAGGCCTGCGTGGTAGCTGAGGATGATGGGCAATCATGTTTCCCTGGGGGCTTCAAACATCATAGGAGGCTTGATCTCTGAGTCAGTAAGTGAGGACAAGAGACAGTAAAATTTACGTTATTGCAATTCAGTGTGACATCATTGGTACCTGTGAACTGGTAAGGTCTATGGGAATTTGGGTTACCTTGAAGGGCAAGGGAGAATTGACGTGACCTGCCAGTTCCCACAGCTGTTTTCTTCTTGGTCTTATGTCACTTTGGGATTGGTGAGTTGTGAATAAACTGTTGCAGACGCAGTAGTGGGAGGAACGTTTGAGGTAAAGTGGAGAAGGAAACAATGGCGCGTAGACCTTTAATTATGGTTGACTCTTGGTAATCCCAGGAGATTATCCAGTTTGTGTGTCATTTAGGTCCCTTTCTTGTAACTTGCCAACAATTTCACCACCTGAAAGTACTTTACTTCCATGATAGGTAGAGCATAGGAAGGAGTGGAGTTAAAACTATTTCAGCCCACTCTAGCCAGTTATCATGGCAATGAGAATACAGAAAATAGGAAATCCTTTTCTAAGCTTGTATTTTCCATATTAACAACAATTTTCTCCATCAGAATACAACAGTTAAATCAAAAATTAAATTTAGGGATGATCTGTTACTTGATTCTTCTCTACTACTGTGTTACTCACAATAGAGTAGAGTTGAACAATAATTACTCTGTTTGATTTTGAAAAATCTGGCAAGATCTCCTTTCTGGGAAGCAGTGAATGAGACAAAATTGACAGTCAGGCCATTATAAATCAGTGGTATCTTCTAATTCCAATAACCTCTCTCAATCAAATAACAGTCATTTGGTAAACATTGAACTTTGGAAACCATTCAGCTGGAAACACCAGGATTGTAAACCTTTTTGTGGATAGTAGGTGAAGGTGGGTACGACACACATCTTGATCCTGCTATGCTAAAGCCAGGACTGGAATGCATTGCTGCCCCTGTGTGGCATGTCCTGATGGCAAAGGCATAAGCCACCAATTGTTCCAATCTACTTTTCCATACACCTGGCCACTGTGGATGGGGCAAAACCACCTCAGTGAACCCAAGCCTGTGTTCCTCCTGCAGGGTGGAGCTGGGTGGTACAGATGTGGCTTTCCATTGCCAGGTCATGAGGGTGGAGGAGAGGCTGGCAGGAAGACAAGAATGAATTAACACCCCAAGTTTCAGCTGCTATCTGAAGCTGCTGAGTTCAGGTAAGCATCAGAGAGGCCAAATGAGATAACTAACCCAACAGATGCATCTCTGGAAAATTCCAACCCAGAGCAATCTGGGAAGAAGAAGCAGGAAAGGATAAGAACAGTATGAACAGAAGCTAGTGCCCAAAGTTAGGAGTCCAGAGGAATGATAAGAAAAAGTTAGGGGCTGGAGCAGTGGCTTGGTGGTTATGGCGCTTGCCTGGCACGCAACGTGCAAGTACGTGAGTTCAAACCCCAGCCCCGCGTACACAACAAAGTGTTCAGGGAATGAAAGTCATATGAAAAACTAAATAAAGATTGCTTCTCTCTTTCTCTGTCTCTCACTGACCCCACTTTAAAAAAAAAGAAAAAAGAAAAAAGTTGTACTAAATTTTATTTTAGGCCATTATGTCAGGCAAATTTGCACAAGATAGGGTGAACGGAAATTGGACTATAGGAGATCAACGACAAATTGCAATGAGATTGGATACTGACTGTGAGGTCACAGCTGTCTCTTCTGTGGGTCTTTTGTCTATTGATGTCTCATCAATGGATGCATGTTCTTATCAGGGGTATGTTCTGAGATAGGCTAACAAATACTGTTGATCCTTGATTTATTTGCATGGTTACCTTAAAAACCCATTGCCAGATAGGGGAAAAAAAACCCATTGGAGATAGGAAAATTACCTCTTCAAATCTGATCACATACAGACTTAATGAACCACATAGAAACTGCCTTAGTCAGATACTATTTTGAAATGTGGTGGAAAGCTAAATGCATGTAAGCTTCTTTAGGGACAGTGTTGTGCTCTGAGTCACAGGGAAACAATCCCAGAAGCAAGTTTTAAATGTCAATACACAGGTGCGTGGGCTGGGGGCAGACTGCACTTATGGAAAGAGTTTAACACCCAATTCTAAGATTTTTAGAACAATTTTTTTCTTTAGATATCCTTACTTTGGTTATTAAAGAATGGTAAATCAGGCTATTGGTCCTTCTTTGTCACCAAAGTGCCCACAGTTAACATTTAGGAATGAACAGTGCACAACAGGGTGGAAATGTTCTGTAAGAACTTAGAGAAAGAGGGTTAGATTCTCACCCCTGTTTCTGTGTCAGGATGCTGGTGTGAATACATTATTGATTTGTACATTCAAATATACCATTCCTGGCTGCTGGTGTAGGTGAGACTTGAGTTCACTCCTGAATCTTAGGAAATGTGTGGATGGCTGATGAGCATGCACAGAGGTCTCAAATCTCTTCAGGTGGCTTCCTTGATGAGATTCCTCTTCTGATGGGGTGGCCTCTATCACCACTAGCAAATCTGCTTGGGTTTGGGGGCTGTAGGAGGGTGTAACATGGTCCCTGGTCTCTGCCATAGGCCATGTCCAACAGTCTTCCTGGCATTCCTTTCATTACTTGTTTGTCCTTGGTTCAGGATCCCAGCCCCACTTCCATCAAAACTTGCTGTCAGGATTAGATCAATTATTAGTTGTATTCAAAGTGACATGGCTCTATCTTGAGGCACTTGATGTCTTTGATTCCTTATTGAATTTTTAAACATTATAAATACGACTCATTTACATGAAGGTGAACTTGATACGTGCATGCAATGTAGCAGTACATCGCCAGAACCCCTGAAGCCCCCTTTTGTATTCCATCTCCTAAGACACCTCACCTGCACCAGAGGGAACGATGTCAATCGCTTCTTTGGCTTGGTGCGTCCATCCACACAAGCACTGTCAGGAATAGAATTTTGCTTGGTTTGATCTTTTCATAAAGGAATCCTGCTGTGTGCATTATTTTGTGGATGATTTATTTTCTTTCTTTTTAATTTTTTTTGGGGGGTTTTGATTTATTTGGTTTCTAAAACTCACTTCTATCCATGGCATGGGAACCCATGTCTCCTGTCCTGGAGATTCAGGCATCAGTGAACAGATGACGGCAAATTTGGTGGCAGAAATACCTTCTGGGGAGAGTTGAATGATTGTGTCCTGGTGCGGAGCATGGGTGGGTGCATTAGATGAGCAAGTTCTTGTGGGAGTTCCGGAAACAGTCCCTGAGGGGAGGAGGTGGGTCCCTGTGAGCTCCAACCCAGACTGAGGGAGTTCCGGGATGCCAGAAGCAGGACGTCCCAGGAAAACTGGGAAGAGATGGCTACCCTCGCCCTTTCCTCCACACATCAGCCTCCTTGCAGCTCAGCCCTTTCTTCTGCCTGCTGTTAGCTCTGAGCTTTCACTCCCAAATGCCTGATCCTGCCTGGCCCTCCATGACTGAAGCCCCTGCACAGAAGCCATTGCATTATTTTCCAGAGAGGAATAGAACTACCATATTGGACGAATATTAGGGACAAATCTCCAGATTTTGGAAAATAAAGCACTGTGTGAGAATGGCTGAAGCGACCGTGTTCTTTTAATGTGGTGTCACAATAGTGTGTAATACACTGTGACCGGGCAGATGGTGTAGAGCAGAGGTAGAATGGGCGAACCAACATTATTGACGGCCTGTCCTGCGACAGGCACCGTGTTGCTGAATATCCACACAATGACATTGATCATCATGTTCTTATAATTATATTTTATTATTATATTTCTTTCTTGTGGATATTATTTTCTATTTATAATATTGTGTTATATACATTTAGATATTTCAATATTTTATATTTATATTTATTTTATTTTTATATTTTGTTATTCTATATTTTCTTATTATGGTTTTATTTTGTGGATTAAAAACATGGGCCACAGAGAAATTAAGTTACTTGTTCTAGATTGCACAGAGTTGCCAAGCTCAAATTTAACCCTAGATCTAGTAAATTATTCATCATTTCACTTCTAGTTTGTGTTTGATTTAAGCAGGGAGGAGTCTAGATTAGACAACAAAGTTCGTCATGTTAATCAACAGTCCCTGCCGACTCTGCACCTCCTACCCTGCTTTCCATTTAGGAGGAAAAACACACTTAAATGCTTTTAATGCTACTTCTCACATCCTCCACTGCATGTCTAAGCAGCAAGCTAATGCTGCCCTTTGGTGCTTTGACTTTGGAAGACAGTCTATAAACTCACTTTCATGGAAGGATGATGTATTACTTTAATATTTTGTACCACCCCACCCTCTACAATTTCCTCTTATTCTTCCTATAGAAGTAAATCTTTAGATTTTATTTTATTTTTTTTATTAAGGAGTTGAGTTGTTGTACAATCCTAAATGTATATAAAGCAGCAATATGATATTCATTTGATCCTAAACCATAGTTACCCCCATATCACCCATACCCCCATCTCTTGATTCTTCTATATTATGCCCCTATAAGAAATATATGTCTATAAATTTTCCAGAATTAAATGATTCCCTAAATATTATTTGGATTCTCAGGGTGTAATGATTTTGCTACATTGGGTATTGTCTCCCTAGATCCCTCCCTGTCTTCCCTCCCTCTCCCACTCCCCACCTCTCCTTTCCCCCTCTCCCACCTACATGTCTATGCTTCCCCTACATTATGTGTTGCTGTACCTTTGGCGGGTCTAATACATGAGTTTGACTACCTTTCATACAAGCCTGAGTTTAGTTCCAGCCCCCACAAATGAGGGAAAACATTTGGCCCTTGACTCTCTGGATTTGGTTAACTTCACTCAGCATGATTTATTCCATTGCCATCCAATTACCTTCAAAAGCTGCAATATCATTGTTTCTAACAGCCGAGTAGAACTCCACTGTATGTATGTACATATACACCGACGTTCAACTTTAAAATCATTACAAGAAAGAGAATTTTATCCACAGGTGATGTATAAAGTGTATTGTGAGCTTGATGTGGTGGTGCTCACCTGTAATCCCAGAGACATGGGAGGCTGAGGCAGGAGGATGGCAAGTATGAGGCCAGCCTCAGCAGCTTAACACTATGTAGCCTGAAAATAAAAAACAAAAACAAAACAAACAACAACAACAACAACAACAAAAAACTAAAACCCCCAAAGGACTAGCATAGAAACACAGTGGTAAAGTGCCCCTGGGTTCAATCCCCAGTAGCACCTCTGCTGACATCAAGTGTACTGTGGTAAAGTCTTCGCAATACATTCTGTTTTCTCTGGAGTTAGTTAATCATGACCACATTTTCTCATTGTGTTGATATTTTTCTATTTTCCTGTCATTAATGCATTCCTCTTCTCATGGAAGTAGATATCTCCCACACGTGTTCAATATATTCAAATACTTCTAGCTCTTTGAGAGTATGTTTACCTTAGAGAGCTTCAAATGATTGAACTATTCAATTTTAACAATAAATCATCCAATTAAAATGAAGGCAATGTGAGCAAATGCCTGTAGGAATACTGGTAAGGTAAAGCCAGAGGTGCTAAGGACAACTTTGCTCCTCCTGAAGGGGTTGGCTGATTAACCCCCAAAATACAGTACTGCAGTATTCCGCAATTCCATGGCTGGTGATCACACACACACACACACACACACATTTACATACATATATATTTAATAAAAGAGTGATCATATATAATCCATACACATGTATATATATATTCAATGAAAATGCGAGTAATCCGAATTCTTCTTTTATGGATGAGAAAATGGGCGCTCTATTCTCTAGATCTGTACTTTCTTCACGTCTGCAGGACTGCACTAACGCTCGTTTGTAATAGTGACTTGTGGCTTCCAGAATGTGAATCTTGGTGGATGGGTGCTGTTGCATCTCTCGTTCTATACCAAAACCTGGAGGGAGAGGAATCAAACAAATAGCAATGGCAAATACCAGTAACTGAATTTCCATATGTCAAAAGTATCAGCTGGACCATAGAGTAGTGGAATCTACATATACTACACAGAGATACCAAGCAAAGTTAGATACCAGATTAAATGCAATTCCATGCAAAAATTCCGTTCATTGAAATTTATGTTTTGACTGCTTTGACTTGGAGCTGTAGGTAGCACTCTACTTTTCATTTGCTCCTCAAATGGCCTGAACATTATTTCCTTTTTTAAAAACAAAAAAATTTAAAAAAGAGAAAGGGTCAGTGAAAAGAGAGAGAGAAAGAGAGAATCAATGTTATCATGTGGTTTCCTTGCTCTGACACTTCGTTGTGTACGTGGTGCTGGGGTTTGAACCTGTGTCCTCATGCATGCCAGGCTAGCACTGTAACTGTTGAGCCAGTGCTCCAGCCCTATCATAATTTCCTTTTAATGGCATTATTTAAACGTGTTGTGGTCATCAGAAAAGCAAGCAGGGAGTGTCTGAGTCAGAGGCTTTATATTTCAAAGTAGTACAGGGAACTCTTTCAGACTCGCCCAACCAGCTGCCTACCTCATCTATGAAGACAGTAAGGTAAATATTTCCAAAGTCCACACTTAAATCTGGCTAGGTAGAGAGGAGGTGCTGGGGAGAGAGAAGAGAGAAGAAACTTGGGTACTTCTCTGTATCTGAGACATTGAACTCATCAAACTATCAAACCATCTCAACCTGTTCACCTCTCTTCTTCATGGCCTATTGGTGACCAGTTTTCATTGGTGACGTGGAGACTGGCACTCACCACAGTGTAGGGGATCAGCTCCAGTCGAGAACTATGTCCCATCTTTAAATAGATAAATAGGAAATTATGTACAATCCAGGTCCTATATTTCTAGTGTTCTTACTTAAGGCACTATACATTGGAATGTACTAATTTTTAAGAACAGAACTGAATTTTGTTTTAATAGCATGGTGATATAATCATATGATTAGACATTTATCAAAGTTGAAACTGTGGAAAGATTTGAACTTATTTTTGTAGAACAGCAAGTATTTTTATAGCATCACCTTTGACTTATTAATAATTTAAAACTGAGCTTGTTCAATACTTACTCATTCCCTTCTAATATATATATTTTTAATTCAGTAAATATAAAGACTCTTTTCAAAATCTCACCATGAATTGTAATTAATTTCCCACATATGGTCAAAATTATCTTAAGATCAGATTGTATTTCTAACAAGCATTTAATGCAAATAATTTTTTATCAGTTAGATATAATAAGTCTAGGTCCAGAAAATATTGTCATTATAATTTCATGTTTTATTGAATTTATTTTGTGTCTGGTTTTTCTTCTGCTTTACTTTAAAGATGATTTTTCTCGTTTTTAGTAGACTTAAAACAAAGCTTCAGAGAACATTTATTGATTTTCATTGTTTTGACAACAAATGGCATGTGTACTATAGGAAGGAAAGGGTAAAAAGTTCTTGGATTAAAATATATTGCAAGTAATAAAGTAAATTTCAGTCTGCCATGGGGTTTTAGGTCCTCAAGACTGACGTTTGGGATTTAAGAACTTTCATGAGTATTTACAGATTTGTATTAATTTGAAAATTCTACATTAATTACCTACTTGAATATTACGTTAAAGTATTTATATAAGAAACATGAAAATGTGGTATGTTTTGGTGATGAAAAATTAGTCTCTTAAAGCCAAGTTCTGTTTTGATTTGGAAAGAGCCTCATCACAGCTCTGTCTGCACACTGGTGTACTGGGCAATGTCTCAGTGGCTTCTTCTGAGCTTTAATGGAATGTGTTTGATTCTCTGTCTATTTAAATGCCACCCGAGTCATTTGGTACTTCTTTGTGGCTTTCTGAATTTATTTTTGTTGGTGCTTTATTTATTCGTTTTTAAGTTTCTGGGAAAGTAATTAAGGGAGGAAGGAAAATGACAGTTTTGACCCCATGCTAATCTTGATTCTTCATTTACCTGATGGAACTTTGGGCCACAGAGCAGTTAATTCAGTCTCAGAATTGTCTGCTTGCCTCTTGGACCCAGACTTTATCTTAGACTAATAGAAAGAATCTTTCTTTTGTTTCTAGAAATTGCAGTGCACTTGCATGAAGACAGACAATAAAAACAGCTATGAGAAGAGGGACATATTTTTGGAATTTATTTTCAGCTTGCATGAACGTGCCTGTACATGGTGCTTAAGTATATAATATTTCATGCTATGCTATCTATCATTCTGAAAGTTCTGACTTGAGAGTTTATTAATTGACTAGGAATGTCTTGGCTCATGTTTTTCTGTAATTATTTTTTATCTAGTATGATTTTTCTGCCATAAGATGAACTTAAACAAAAATAGTACGTACCCTATTTCCCGAATGAACAAATTCCTGGGTAATTTTTCTTCTGTTCAGAATGATGATAGCTCTGTGGCAAGTTCCCAGGAGGACTGAAAGCTCAGAACACGAATATCTGTTGTTGCTTAGAAAGTAATTGAAGAATAATGTTGAAAAATTGGAAAGTTTTTCTTCTGGGGCTTCAGCAAGGAGCAACTGCAATATAAAGTGTGTTTTTGCATTTTGAGATACGATACTAGCACGTAGCTTGCAGACCTTCACTGGACTGTGTAAGCAGGTCCTCAAACAGGGTTATTAAAATCTTCTAGATGTTATTTTATTTAGAGAGAGACTGTGTGTGTGTGTGTGTGAGAGAGAGAGAGAGAGAGAGAATTAATTTTATTTAGTTTTTCATGTGGCCTTTTTGCTCTGACACTTCATTGTGTAAGTGGTGTTGGGGCTTGAACCTGCATCCTCGCACATGCCAGGCAAGCACCGTAACTGCTGAGCCACTATTCCAGCCCTTAGATATTATTTTAAAGGCTCTAGCCCACATATTTGGATGTGTTGAAATAGAGCCACAATGCTCTACCAAGCATAATTTTCACCATAAATATTTGGAAAGGATTATTGGGATTTTGCCGTGGACGTTACTTTCTAAGAGTGATTCATTTCATTTGGTACTATCTCTGATTTTCAGCAATCAGCATGAAGTCTTGGAAGTTCTCTTGAAGGGACAGAGAATTTAGTGTACAATTTCCCTCTAAAAGAAATGAAATTCGGGCTGGAGCAGGGGCTCTGGTTACAGTGCTTGGCTGGCATACACGAGGACCTGAGTTCAAACCCCAGCACCATGTACACACCTAAGTGTCAGAGCAGTGAAAACCAGATGAAAAACTAAATAAAATTGGTTCTCTCTCTCACTGTCCCTCTATCTCTTTGAAAAAAAAAAAGAGAGAGAGAAAGAAATGAAATTCTTACAACTGCTAATTTAATATAGAAAATCATTGTTTCATTTTCATAGATTTAATTGCTTATTTGTTAATTTCAGCCTTCTTTTTTCCTGGTTGAGAAGCGATACTCATTTTTCACTGTCCCTGATGATCTGGGGGGTCTTAAGCCTTGCAGCACCACTCACGGTGCCTCCAGCTCTCATTTTTCTTCCCTCCTTTGCTGCAAGGTTTCTCCTGTGGCATCAGTGACAGCTGTCACAATTCTTTGCCTTCGATTACTTACATTGGAGATGAAATCACTTTAATATTTTTCTGGATAATTTTCGTTTTCATTTAATTTCTATTATCATTGTTTTTGGTGGTGCTGGGGATCAAACCCAGGGCCTTACAATGCTGGGAAAGCATTCTACCTCTGAACTACACCCCAGCCCTGGATAATTTTATAATATGCAAATGTGCTTTCTTGCTTTCTTGGAATAGGGGTGCATGGGATGTGACGATGCTCTTACCTTATGATCCTGGAGTGTAACTGAGGGTTGGTGTGTACACTGAATTGCAAATAGCTGAATTTCATCCTAAGAAAGCATTACTTATGGCCTCTTGCCTCAACAATATTCTCTGGGCTTGGAATTCCAAGGTGCAGTGTTTGAATTCCTCAGGAATGCTCTTTCCAGCAAGTCTCAGTGGCTGTCTACAGGACTGATTAGGTTACTGCCATTTTACCAGCTTTGGTTCACTGAATGTCTACTACTAGAATAGGTGTTGGTTCAGTTTTGTAAACTTAAGGTCTCATTTGAAAAAAATTAAAAAAAAACTATAATCTCATTTGTATCTTTAAAAAGCAATCAAGTCAACACAATGGCAATTCTAGAATATTCCATTTTTCAAACACCATTTACTACCTCCCTAGGTACCTTGTTTTCTCCCACACCATACTTCCTCTTAGGGGTAAAAGGTAAACTAACACATGATGTTCTATGCCAGATCCTGCTAACAGATCATCTCAGAAGCTCAAAGAAATTTAAGCCTTGACCCAGGCCTCACAACTATTAACAGCAAGACTGAGACGAGACTGGGCCTCCTAAGGGTTTATGGCTCTTAAAACCCGTCACTAAATGTAATATTTTTGGACTTTCCGAAGGAGTGATTTGGAGCATTCATGCAAGTTCATTAGTTTGAGATGATCCCAACTGTGGTATTAAGATCTTTTGAAGAAAGTTGACAAGAAACACCAACATACACATCTGTAACCCCAATGACTAGGGAGACTGAGGCAGGAGGATCACAAGTTCAAAGTTAGCCTAAGCAACTTAGTGAGACCCTGTCTCAAAATAAAAAATGGGAAGGGCTGGGGATGTGACTGAGTGGTAAAGTGTGCCTGGGTTCAATCCCCAGTACACCCCCAAACAAGAAATAGCAGCACAGGTTCCTGAACATGCTACCGGGTGGCAACCTTCTATGTTTCAGAAACACCACCACCCAAACTTCAAAGACAATTTGATTTTCATTCCAGACTCTAAAATTCAATCATGTTATAGATTTGAGTGTTGAAGTCTTTTGCATGTCCATAATAGACACTATAGTAATCACGTTTAAAAAATATAAAATCAGAAAATTGTCTTAAAAAGGAATAAGTATATTATGATATTAAGAATGTGTAATATTTGAAATTAAGATGTAAATACATTTCCAATGAATGATTGCTCTAACAGTGTGTATGGAGGGAGGCCACCATGGGGAGAAAGGATAAGGAAGTGATGTGCTAAGTCTCCAAATTGCAACAGTTTATTACGTTACAGGTGATTTAGAGAGTAAAGGCTGCAGCACCTTGCATAGACTGTGCAATAGTGTAAAGTTTACTTTCAACAGAGATTTTGCTCTGTTTTAGTAGAGATCTGGGTGACGAGAGACATAGTGATTCCCATGAATGCATCTGCTGCTTGGGACTTGAAACAAAGGCTACTTAAAGGCCATGGAGAGTAAAAATGCCACCCTTGTCCCCCAGGAGAATCAGGAATATGCCCTGGGTATGAAAAGAGGAGAGCAGAGGTGGGAATGCTGCACTGAAAATGGGGGTCTCATAATATTTTTGCCCGAAAACACAGCTTTGGAATGTTGGTAACAGAGACGTTGGGCCAAAGGAAATATTTTTTTGTTATAAGCTTTTTTTTTTTTTAAGTGAGGAAGGAAGAGTGAAAGAAAGAGAAAAACAGACAGAGAGAAAGACAATCAATTTTACTTAGTTTTTCACGTGGCTTTTGTTGCTCCGACACTTCATTGTGTGCATGGTACTGGGGTTCGAACCCGGCTCTGCTCATGCCAGACAAGCGCCTCAACCGCCGAGCGACCCCTCCAGTCCTTCTTTTAGAAGCTTTTCAGTGATTGCATTTAAGTCAGAAGAGATGAAGCTTTGAGTTTAATCAGCAAATGCATATGGAAATCTCAATATTTGTGGAAAGCGTGCTCTGAACTAATTGAGTTTCCGTTGTCTCCTAGGCTGCACTCCATTTCACGATGGCCTCCCTCGCTGCAGCAAATGCAGAATTTGGCTTTGACCTGTTCAGAGAATTGGACAACAGTCAGGGAAATGAAAATGTGTTCTTGTCCTTTCTGAGCATCTTCACCGCCCTGAGCCTGGTCCGGCTGGGCGCTCAAGGAGACTGTGCACATCAAATCGATAAGGTCAGTCGCGGCTTTTGCAGGTAACCATTGGGACAGGCTGCTTTCCCCAAGGGAATATTTCTCAGTGATCCCTCTGGCAATGGAGGGCATGGCGTCACGTCTGCACACATCTCCACAGACCCCTCTCCGGGCATGAAGAAAACATGACTTGCAGCACTCTTTTTGAGGTGATGGGCATTTCCCATGGCCTGTGAATACCAGGCAAGCACTCTGTCACAGGGCTGCACCCCCAGCCACCACAAACTTTTTATTTTTTTGAGCCAGGAGGCAGCAAGAATACTCTTAAAACCACAGCTCTGGTTATTTTTCTTTCCTTCACATTAATCATAGGTTCTTTTTAGAAAGTAATGAGTAAAAGTTCAAAATTCTGAATAGCAGACATCAGTCAAATTATATTTTACAATTTATATTTATATAGATTTACAAAGCCATTTGTAGTTTATCCAAGACACTATTATATGATAATCAAATACAACTCCCACTGTGTTCTTATGTTTCTCCCTGAACTGTTTCAATGACCAGAACTCTGGACCCTCCTACTCCTGACCCCTTATGTTAGTGAAGGGACCATTCACCTTCAAGGTTAGTGGCTGCAACTTGGACACTGTTTCCCTCCCTTTCCTTCTTAAAGTGGGATGATTGACAGCAATGACTCCCAGTTGCGAGGTTTCCTTTTCATTTTGGGAACACTGAGAGGTGAACTTCATTTATTTTCTAAGACTAATGTTGCAAAATCTCAAGAATGAAACCATTAGGGGCTGGAGCCATGGCTCTGCAGTTCTGGCGTTTGCCTGGCATGTGCAAAGACGTGGGTTCAAACCCCAGCACCACATACAAAATGAAGTTGTGCGAGCAGCAAAAGCCAGGTGAAAATTGATTCTCTCTAAAAAAAAAAAAGAAAGAAAAAAGAATGAAACAATTATAATGACACTGTCCCACTTATACAGATTCATGCTTTTATTTCCTCCCTTAAAGTAGCAAAAATTAAATAATTCCACGGAGGGGCAAGGGTCTTGTCGAATCTTCCTGTCCTAACAACAAGTTGCCTACCCTGCTGGAAGCACAGATACTGTTGACCACAAAACAGAGGTAGGATTGTTTAAGGATCCAAAGTCCTTAAACATAATCCACCCCTGAATTCATTATTTCTATCTGTTGGGAAGAGACAACGACTAGACTTCTTAAGGCATGGATTTGGCCACCGCAAAATGAGAAAGGAAGCTGATGTTCTTCATGTTCCACACTAGCAGAACGAGGGGCAAATGACCCCAGGGTGATCTGAGAACTCCAGATTGCCACGTGATGTCCACAGAGACCTTGCTTCTGAATTTTAAATAGCTAATCTGTATATCAAGTTTGCCTTGTTGACTATGTGTTCTCATATTATCATTCTCGATTAAGAGAAGACAGAAATTAAGGTAGGTTCCAATTCTCTGTGGCTTATTACTGCTGACAATTATAGCTTTTTAAAATTTTCATACCTCCTTCGGGTGGTTCCACTTTTCCCTAGGCAATAAGGTGGTATTCATCAGGAGTGCGATGACTTTTAGTCAAAAATCCTCCTGGAGACACCAACAGTGACATTGGCAGGTTTTTTTTTTTTTTTAATTAGATGAATGTGGAGTTACAATTGAGGGGGAATCATTGTCAAACAATCAAGAACAGCAATGTGTATTTACATAGTTAGCCAAGGCTGATGCCATGTCATGGATGGCCTCCTTGGGTTCCCCGTGATTCTATGTTTCCCCCAGAAGAACCCCTGTGTTAAATGGACTTCTCATGGAGGTCAGAGAACTCCTTCTGAGATGATTCCCCCATATTCCCTCCCTCCAGTCTCTTAGATATCCTTCCTAATCCCTCCCCCCACCCTGTCCCCTACACCTCCAGGTATCCTAGGCAATGATCCTCCTGTTTGTGTAAAAAGTCATACAATTTGAGGTTATTATTAGCTTAGCCATCTAACATACTGTTTCCAGATGTATTCTAGCTTCCACAAATGAGAGAAAACATTCGGCCCTTACGTTGGCAGTTTTAATTGAATTCCAATACAAAATTTATATACCCATTGTCGGAAAGGTCTACCCTTTCAAATCAGAGATGTAGTCAAATAAAGCACATTTGACCACTTTAAGAAACACCACATCTTTTTTTTTTTTAGTGCAGAAATATGATTAAGATTCAAGCACATATGAAGTAGGACAGCAGAAGGTATCTGCTATTACTTAGCAGTTGTTAAGACCTTTGTTACCACTGGCTGGAGGGACAGAAAGGAATGAGGGTAGGGCTGCCTCTGGGTGTTTGCTGTCCACCCATACCCAGGGCAGCGCATGCTCATTTTGTCTTGTTAGTTCCATGACTGGTTCCCATTGCTACAGTGCATTTTCTTACTTCCTCGTAGAGAGACTCTACATTTCAGATCTCAAAGCCAGGAGGACCTGGGAAAAACTCAGGCAAAGTCCAAAAGGAAATCAGACTTGGTCATAGTAGCAAGCATTAGAAATATGGGTTATAATATGAGCCACACTGAAAAAGGAAAAATCTAAAACTGCCTCATTTCAAATAATTTCAGGATCTTATATCTTCTAAGTCTTTACTGAGCTTTATATCTAATATTTCCTAGATTGTTGATGACTATGTTTGACTTTCATGTCCTGGTGCCCAGGAAATTAATCCTATTCCTGCCTCCCACTTGATGGGATTATTTGTTTTTTATTTTACTCTTTTTAATCTTATCTAGGTTGAATCATCGAATGATCATTATGTTGCTTCTCAGAATGTGCAAACAAAAATAATTAAACACATTCAATTTTTGCAGCCACTGAATTAGCACGTTCAGTTTATTTTTCTCAATGAATAATTGGTTTAACCAAATAAGTAGGGCATTGTGCTTTTACTTCCTGCTGTATGTGTTAACAAACAACACATAAAGACACCACCAACAGCAAAGTCTCCACTCCTTAGTTTATTTCACTAGTAACTTTCTTTTGTAAAAAATTAATTTAGCTATTTATTTTTAAAATAAATTAATTTGTAATTGTTATGCGTTGGGGGTACAGTATGATGTTCTGATAGATGCTTATCTTGTAGAAGATGAAATGGAGCCTATTAGCATATTCACCAGCTCACCAACTTGTCATTTTTATGGCTGTTGTTGTTTACCTGGTCCTTTCTTGTTCTGCATGATGAAATACAGGCTAGAGGTCTGACCCACTTTATTTTTACTGATCTGTTGTTTTGTCCCCTCTTTGGTCTCTGATGGACGTGTTTGGCACCTACAAGGGAACAGTTATTTATTTCATAGATCGTCCTGCTAGTGCACAAGAAAATGTGTGTATGTTATAGTGAAGAAAATATGAAAAAGTAATATATCTTTTTAATCTCAAACTTTCACTGTAATATGAGAATCTTGCTTCTTTCCAACATTTCTACTAGATAATAGAATAATCTACCCCTCACTGCCCAAACCGGAGAGAACATGATTAGCTGCTTTCAGTCCTATACTCTCTCAATGACAGTTCACCAAACCTATAGATTTAAAGATGAAGGAAGCTTTTTCACATTGCGAATCCTGGTGTTGCTGAGGGCTGCAGGACCATCATTACCCAGGGGTCTCTCACTTTAGGTTCCTGTTCAAGTTTCAAGTCTTTCTGTAGGTGAGCACGTGTCATGTGTAATCACTCACAATTGGGACAAAATTCACTTGTAAAGAATTAACTTTGGTCAGCAGTATACCTTAATACAGCAATGATGTTTTAAATGTCCTAGAATAAAGAAGTTTTTAAACTGAGAAAAATTAAACTTTCCAGTTTTATCATGAATATAACAGATCTTTCTTTAAAAATAGACTCATTTAATATAAAACTGCAAATTTAGAACATCTTACATTCATAAACCTCCGTAAGTAAATAATCTTGAATTAAAGGAACAGAGGGGCTAGAATCTGAAAATTCCTCTTCTTTTGGGTGAAGCCGCCTTGATGTAACCTCGAGTCAAACTTACACAATGAGCTAGAGGGCAGGGTCGGTTGAGGATGTCGCAGCAGTGATGGTGGGGTTTATTGAAACAGCTTAGGGGAGTAAGTGATTTCTTAACCACTATTCTCTGCACATCACCTTTAGGAAATCCTCTATCAGACTGAAATGGTCTTTTTTTTTTTTTAATGAAAATCATACCTGATACACAAAGTGCAGTTTCAACCTTTGGTCAATATAAGTGACTACCTGAACTAAATTTGTTTTGTGGTTTCTTTGTATGAAGCAATGTGTGGGCATAAAGAATAAGACCAAAATGTTAGCCAAAGTCTGAGTTTCTGTGCTCATATCTATTGTATTCACTTAATGTATTCATGTAATGTTGAGTTTTGCATTACCAATAACTTGAACATTAGTGGATGTTCCACATATTGAGATTTCCATAAGATAGGGTTAGGAAGAAGGCAAAGGGAAAAAGAACTTCAAGTGTTTAAATGGCAATGAAACAGGTTTTAGGACCTAGCAATTGAAAGGAAACCGAAGGCTATTCTCTAAAATAAAATTTCAAGGGGCTGGAGTGGTGGCTCAGAGGTTTCAGTGCTTGCCTGGCAAGCACAAGGACCAGGGTTCAAACCCCAGCACCACATACACAACTAAGTGTTGGAGCAACTAAGGCCATGTGAAAAACTAAATAAAGTTGTTTCTCTCTTTCTCCTCTCTCTCACTGTCCCTCTCTCTTTAAATAAATAAATAAATAAATAAAATAAAATTTCAAGCAATTTAGGGATAATAATCATTATGAAATGAAAAAAGTCACAGAGATGGGGGAAATCTAGTAGGTAAAACTAAAATAAATGTTAACTGAGCTCACGAATGGATGACCTAATTTGTATTGGCTTAAATGTTAAAAGGTCACTGAAAAAAGAGGCTGAGTCAGTCAACAGATCTTAAAACTGTCCACAGGTATCTTGAGTTATGTCATGGTCATGAGGATGGTGGCAGATTTCATGGCCTACTTTGGAAACTGCTGAGTGCAGATATGCATATGTTCAGATATGCTTTCTATTCAGTGTGACCTTAGGAAGGGTGGGCAG
Organism: Aplodontia rufa; assembly: GCA_004027875.1. NCBI lineage: Eukaryota > Metazoa > Chordata > Mammalia > Rodentia > Aplodontiidae > Aplodontia > Aplodontia rufa. The sequence goes on along the minus strand of PVKS010014448.1, from coordinate 17,110 downwards.
CGCAGAGTTAGCATGCAGTGTGACCACACACCCCAAAGTCACTGTAGCATTTATGTATGAATTCCAAAATCCTGGTGAAGCTGGGAAAAGTCAGCATGTGGAGAAGGAAGAAAATGGAATACAAAATAAAACTAGAACTTGCTCCTCTCTGTCTCAGCCCACTGATGTTCATTTGTCCTGGAGTGACTGCCCTCCAAGACGCTGGTGAACTTGGAAGGGCAACTAGACAAATGTATTGGGAAAGCAATATTTCCATCTGTAAGGCCTCTTGCTGACAATCTCCCTAGTAATCTCTGATTCTGATAACCTTTCTCCTGTCCTGTTTGTAGGTGCTTTACTTTAATGCCGGCTCAGGACGTGGAAACTCTTCCAATAATCAGGTAAAGACAATATGATCTTTTTTTTTTTTTTTAAGAATGAGACTTAATTGAGGAAAATTATTGTTTAGTGAATATATTTTAATATGTTCTCATGCTTTCAAAACAAAAATCCTCAGGATTTTTCAGATAATATTTTTGATCATTTACTTAGCAATTATTAATTTACCAATATTTTACTTGTGTTTTGGCCAAATTTTGGTAATTTTCAATGGAATTAAATTATATGCTTTTATTCTTTGTAATTTACAGCTAACTTGGTACACATATCAAGCAAACTGTTTTGCATGAATAGTTTTATTCTAAGTCCATTTTAGCAAATTCTTTAATTTGATCACAAACATTATGAGGAAGGGTAAAATGTTAGATATGTATATAAGTGTTATCTGATGCTTTTACAGCATAATTTCAAATCCTTTTATACTATAATATGCATGTTTATGCATATACCTGAAGTCCAAGATGAAATTTTTACATATCATTTTAATATCAGCCAGGACTCCAGTATCAACTGAAAAGAGTTCTTTCTGATATAAATTCATCCCACAAGGATTATGAACTCAGCATTGCCAACGGCCTTTTTGCAGAAAAAGTGTTTGACATTCACAAGGTAGGTGAAAACTGCTTATTGTAGAAGATTTTTTCCACTCTGGACCTGGAATCCTGTATAATTTGTTATGTGAAGAAAGGCTTGTGCCTTTCTACTTAGCCATACAAAAGTGATTTTTTAAATTCCCAGTTATGTTGTCAAATGTCTTCAAAATATTATCACTGTTTCCAAAGTTCAACTTTTATGTTTGATCCTTCCCCCAGACTGATGGGCTCTGAACCGAAGAGAATTTCTGCATTGGCAGAGATGTTGAGCTGTAGTTGGGGACATTCAGCACATTTTGGGGAGTCCATGGCCCATGGGAAGTGTCTACCAGTGTTCCCTTTGAGCTTTGGGTCTAATGAATCAGTTTGCATCCCTGGTGTGAGTTTTTTTTTTTTTTTTTCTCAGCCACACTTCTCATCTCTCCTCCCAGCAATCATTTCCTTTCCATTGTTAAAGGAGGAGCTGAAACCCAACACAGAGGTGGAAAGGGGGTCACTAGACTAAGTTTTAGTTCTTTTGTGTAGTTATGAGTGCACTCATCATAGCATCCCGCTTACCCCAGGCCTGTGACACACAGAATGCTCTAAGTCACTATGCCCAACCCCTGCTCTGGAGTCATGGTTGCTACGACCACCAGAAGCCGCCCGCCTGGTTAGGACAGTTAAGCAGACACACTGCTCATATTTTATATGGACCTTGTTTCTCTCCCTTTTAATTCTCCACTCCTACCTATAAAACTCTGCCTCAGTGAGATTGCTGGGCTAATCTCCACCTTCATCTTTGCCAGCTCTCTGTTCCACCCAACCATTATTGTTCCTTCTGTCTGTCACCCACTCAAATTCTTTGTTCCTCCCGGCACCACTCCCAAATCTTTGGTATCCAGCCAATTAGGAAGCATTAAGCCACTTTCTGAATCTTCACAAAAGATTTCTGAACAAGTTTTAGAGGGGCCCCTTTGTGTGTTTATTATACCTGATTTGCCTCTTCCTATATTCACTGTTGTCCCCAAGAGGGATTGCTACCTCCCAAATCAACCTGGGAGTTGATTTGTCTATCACGCTACTATTTATAGCACATTTCCATGTTTTCTTTTTCTGCTATGAATAGTATGAAGTAATGAAGGCAGGTGTGGTGGCACATGCCTATAATCCCATCTGCTTGGAAGGTGGAGGCAAGAGGATCACAAGTTCAAGGTCAGCCTTGGCAACTTAGTGAGACCCTGCCTCAAAATGAAAAATAAAAAATAAAATGTTCAATCCCTAGTAGTGGCGATGGGGAGGAAGCAATGCTGTCAGAAATATGGTAAAGGTGAGGTCTGATCGAGAAATTGAAAAATGGAGTGAAGGCACTACCCTTTTGCCTCCCAAATATTTACAAATACTGTTAGTTATTCTTAAAACTTTCAATTTTAAATATAATGGATGATAACATTTTAATCATTTAAGTCGGCACAAAGCTGGATAATCTATAGGCTACTTACATTATGGTTTACAATGCTCTTTTCACTCATATTTGAGTATAATGAATCTATTAGAATTGGTGGTAATAATAATGAATAGTCTTTACAAAAAATATGAAATTGTAGAAGACACAACTTTCATTTATTCTATATTATTCTCTCTTTTATCCAAATCCATGCTGAGTATGACTTGGGCCAGACTTCTGTAAATTCCATTCTATATTCCTTCAACTTCTGCCACTATTTGGCTAACTTCAGTGTTCCTGTGATTTGGGACAACCTCACAAGTGGTGGTTCTGCCCTGCTTGCTGGCTTGTGGTCTCCTGATCCTTTCTCCATACTGTTTTAGTAAGTGATGATCAGTGACCAGGCCACCTTCTGAAACTCACCAATACTCAGAACTACGTAGCTTTCCATGTTGCATCTGTGGAATCCTGTGCTTCTTCTTCCTTTATTCACTCTCCACATGTTCGTCGCCTGTTCTGAGCTATGCAATCTCTTCGCCACTCCATTTTTTCTGAGCATATTGACCATCATTCCAAACTACTCATGTATCCATTCCTTGACCCTTACCATTCCCATCCTTCCACCAACAATTTGATCTCCAAATGCAGATCACTGCCACTAATTTCCTCAGCAAGTGTTCCCGGGCTACTAATGATCCTGTGGAAAGCCTCGGAGTGTACAGTTGCCACCACAGCACCTTGGTCTCCCATCCTAACTGGACTCCACTGTGTCCAATATTGAGCGGTCAACCCTGTTGTTCCCTGGAACTTTCTCCTCTCACGATTTCTATAGCATCAATTTCTCCAGCTTTTTTACTTTCTTCTCTAGTTACTTCACCTCAGTCTCCTCTGTTTATTATCATTTCTCCAACCACCCATAACACTCAAATGTTCTTTAGGGTTTGGGCTTGGTCATTTCCGCTTTCAATCCATTGTCTTACCCAGGGAGAGGTGATCTACTAACATGGCATGCTGTCTATGGAGGTTCTCCTCTGTATTTCTGCACACCTGTACAGTAGTGTGATGAGCAGTCTCTTCCCCTCAATGCCAGTCTAAACTCTGTCTCTGCCCAACTTAAGCCCTCAAGTGGGTATCACTTTTTCCCAACCTTCAAAGTACTTCTTTCTACTTAAAAAAAATTTCTTTCAAAATACTTTGAAACTCACAGAAAAGTTTCAGATATTATAAAAAAAATAGTAACAACATTTCCCTCCAAAACAACCACCAATGAATGAATAGGTAATAATTTAAAAGGAAAACTTTTAAATATCTTGAGACAAACAAAACTGGACATGCAACACACAGAATTTATGGGATGCAGCAAAGGCAGTCATGGGAGGAGGTTTATAGCAATAAATGCCTACATCAGAAAAGAAGACTTAAACAAATCCTGACACTATATCTCAATGAAATAAAAAGGAGCAAACTAATTCCAAAATTTGCAGAAAGAAGGAAATAATAAAATCCAGAGCAGATGCAAATGAAATAGATACTAGAAAATAATAAAAAGATCAGTGAAACTAAGAGTTGACTTTTTGATAAACAAAGTTGACAACAATTTAGCTAGACTATTAAGAAAAAAGAGATGCTAAGAAATGAAAAAAGAGACATTGCAGCCAATAACATGGAAATACAAATGATCTTAAGATACTGCTACAAACAATTAGGTGCCAACAAATCAAAACCAAATGGATAAATTCCTAGGAACATACAAACTTTGAAGACTAAATCATGAAGAAATAGAAAATCTGAACAGAGCAATAATGAAGAGAGACTAAATTATAAATAAAATGTCTTCCATCAAAGAAAACTTCAGGACCTGGTGCCTTTAATGCTGAATTCTACCAAACTTTTAATAATCTTTCTGAAATTCTTCCAAAAGCCAAAACCAAAACCAAACCAACTAAATAAAAGTGAGCACTTCCAAATTCATTTTACAAGGTTAGAATTACCCTAATACTAATGCCAGACAAGGACCAAGAAAATTACGGGCCAATATCCCTTTTGAATAGGGATATTGCAAAAAAATACTATCAATGAATAAAATTCACTAGCACATTGAAAGAATCACTCTCCATAACCAAATAGCATTTATCCCTGTGATGCAAGGATGATATGCAAATCACTAAATGTTATATATCACACTAACAGAATGAATGATTAAAAAACCCCAAATGATCATCTCAATAGATGCAGAAAAAATGTCCAACAGAACTCAGCATACTTCAATAGTAAAAGCTCTCAACTAACTAGGTGTCACACTTTAACACAATAAACATGTTTTTCAAATGGCAAAAGTCGAAAGCTTTTTGAAATCAGGAGCAAGGTAAGGATGACCAGTCTCATCTCTTCTATGCCACATATTCAACATGGGACTAGAGATCTTAGCTGAGGCAATGACACACTCACATACACAAAGAAAAGGAAAAAAAGAAAAAAAGGTCATCCTATGTATAGAAAATGCTAAATATTCCACCAAAAATGGTTAGAACTCACAAACTTATGAAGTTGCATGATGCAAAATAAACTTACAAAAAATCAGTAGGTGGGAAGGTGGGAAGCTGGGAAACAGAAAGAAATTAAGGAAAACTTTTAGGAATTGGGAAGGGTACTGTGGGGAGGGAAGGGGATCAATAGTGGAAGAAGAGTGGAAGAATGGTATCAATGAATTATGGAAATATCACAATGAATCCCATCAGTCTTTAAAATTAATGAATGCTAGCAATTATTTGAAAACTGAGTAACATTCCTCAACGTGAATTACAAACTATCAGGAAAACAATCCCATTCACAAAAACTACCAAAATAATAGGAATAAATCTAACCAAGGAGGTTAAAGATCTTATGCTGAAAGCTATATAACATTGATCAAATAAATGGAAGGATGAAACAGTAAGATAGGATATTTTAGTTATGGGGAATCTGGGAAGCTTGTTGGTCTCAGGAAATAAGATTACAGAAAAGCTGAGATTAAAGCAGAAAAGATAAGGAAAAAATAATGGGGCATGAATCAGGAGACATTGAGAAGGTGTGTTGTTTTAGTGTTCACCAAGGGAAAGAAATGGCAGAATGCATATAGATAGAAATGGATTTGTTTTAAGAACTTAGCTCATGCAGTTATGGAGGCTGAGAAGTCCTGGAATCTGCAGTTGTAAGCTGGAAACCCCAGAGGCCTGATGTATAGTTCCAATTCAAAACTTAGCAGGATCCAGACTTAGGAAGGGCTGATGTCCCTAATTTAGAGAAATTGTACACACAGAAATAATATGAAAAGCCTGATGCAAATTAATATATGTATATGTAAAATGCTCCAGAAAATACACATCCTGAAGATTAAAGGTGTAAACTGAAAGAAGAAAAGAAAAAAAGAAGGGCTGACGTTTCAATCAGAGTCCAAAGGCTGGCAAAGACCAACATCCCAACCAGAGCAGGCGGGCAAAAGTGTTCTATTATTCAGCCTTGTGGTTCTGTTCAGGTCTTCCATTGACTGGGTCAGGTCCACCAACACTCACCAGGTGGGGAAAATCTGCTTAACTGTCTGTTGATTCAGATGTTGATCTTATCTGGAAACATCCTCATAGATACAGCCACAACAATGTTTGGCCAGTTGTGTGGCAACCCACGGCCCAGTCAAGTTGACACATATAATTAACCATCATAGATAATATTAATAGCTAAGTTTTTTTTCCTGGAAAAGACAGGGATACTCTTTCTCAAAGATAGAGCTAATAATCTAGAATGGCCTTGACCACAAAGAAGTCAAATCTGACTTTGTTAGTTAATAGTTATAGATGCAGAGGTTTAGGTATTTGAGGAAAATGATTAATTTATTGGAAGAACAAAAGTAGAGAATAGGGGAAAGGGGTCATTGAGTGGTGAGGGAAGAATTGACAAGCAGCATTATGGCCTCAGATGAGACCAAGTAATGCTTGAATTTGTTGTGAAGCCACTCACTGCAAATGCTTTAAAACAGCAAATTCTTGGGGTGGAGTTGAGTTCTTGTAAATTGCTATAAATTTATAAAATTTCTTTTTTTACATCATTTCAGTTTATGTCTACTTTTAAGGACATAAGCAACAATTTTGAAGGAGGATGGTATGACATACTTGCTGAACCTAAAAAAAAAAGTAAAAAATGTGTCTAGTTCCATGGTTTCCTGGAAATGGTAGAGAATAGCAGCATCTGTGTAATTCCCAGCCTTCCCCCTCTGTCAACCTCATTCCTTGCTGACATCTTGCATTTACCATCTTCTCTCAGCCACAGACTTGCTCTTTAAAACTGCTCTCTGTAACCAGTATCTGAGTGGATGGAAGTGCGGATGATGGATGAATTAATCAGATGGTGGACACAAAGCTTGCATCAGAGAGCTAATCTCATCCCACAGATAGACTATGAACAACCAGCCAATCCTTTTTGCTAGAATCGGAAATCCTATGAAATATATCAGGATGCCCCTTGACAATTTGTGTTGAATCTTTTCCAAATATGAAAAAACTTCCCCAAAAGTATATATTTGAATTTTTTGTTTTACCGATGTATTAATAAATTAGATAATTGTGCTTTATTTTTACTAAAATCAAGGATTATTTTTGAGCATCTAATTTAGTACAAAACAATGTGCTAGATGGTAGAGTGTGATAATAAGCAAGGCGGATATGGTCCTGACTTCATGTGAAGGGTTCAGAAAATGCAAGTAATATACGTTATAGCAGGTGTGAAGAATGATAATGTTCTTTACTCTAATTTGGCCATTACACAGTGCATGCTTATCACAAGGCCCCCTACAAAGAAGTACAAATGTTCTTTCTCAATTAGAAAGAAAGAAAAAATGAAGGTAAAGTGATCTTTATAAGACATGGGAGGGACTTTGCAAAGACATGTATCAAAGAGAGACAGTGATGCTGGCAAAATGGGCAAGGCAGTCACGAGAAACATGGAAGATTCCAGGCAGCAGAGTGGAGTTGTTCAAAGGTCTCAAGTGAGAGAGGAGAGAGAACACCCAGTTATTCCCCCACTTTTTTTTTTAGAGACAGAGAGAGAGAGAGAGGATCAATTTTGTTTATTTTTTCATCTGACCATTATTTCTCCAACCCTTAATTGTGTATGTGGTGCTGGGTTTTGATCTTGGGTCCTTGCACATGACAGGCAAGCGCTCCAACCACTGAGCCACCACTCCACGTCCCCAGAGGGCTTTTGGAGGGACTTAAAAAACTGGGTGTGGTGAGAGGACAAAGCATGAAGGGGAGGTGACTAGAAATGAGGCAAGTCGGGCACAGCTCAGAGCCTTGCAGACTATGGCCCAAGGCTTGGTTTATGTGGGTGGTTAGCCTGGATGGGGTGCTTTAGGAGGTCATTGGGTGCTTATGATGAGACCCAGGGGATAAAGCCAAGAGGGAAGGCTTTAGGCATAATCTCGACCAGCTTCTCCAATCCCTTAAGATAGACTTAAGTCAAAAGAGCACGTCTACTACACAGATTTAACTTCACGTTCACCCGTGGCCTTCCAGCCCCTTGCTGTTCCCAATTGATTTACTCATTGGAGGTATGGTTGGGGCCTTAAATAAAGCAGTGGAAGTCAAGAGAAAGGTTTAACAGTACACTCTCTATGTGCTTTGTTGGTGGAAGTTTGTAAATGCAAGTGCTGTGTCTTATTTATAGAACTACATTGAATGTGCTGAAAAACTATACAATGCCAGGGTGGAGCGAGTGGACTTTACAAATGACGTAGACGACACCAGAAACAAGATTAATAAGTGGATTGAGAATGAGACACACGGTGAGTGCAACGCCTTATTTTTCCTAGAAGAAATGTCAAATATGCCTGAACACTGAGACTGGTCAACTTCAAAGCTGGGAGCTTCTGTGCATAGAAGGAACGTCCTGTTAATCCAAAGTATTTTATCTGCAATGTGGTTTAGAGTAGTCTTACTAGTTTGAATACTTTGTACTTTTCCAAAATCTTGCTCTCTATACAATCTCTTTTGACTGGGAAACAAACCTCTGAGACAAACTTATATTATGACCTGTTTATAAATTAATGACAACCTGATACAGTTTCCTGAATCAACCTCATTCTTTCACCTCATCAGAGAACAAAAACTAGGATTTGTTCACAGGGCATTTTCCATGACCACAACATAGTATTTCATTCTGATGATCCATCCATTTTGTTAGGATTGGGTTAAGTTTCATATCTGACCGTCCTTCTTAGTGTGGATCTTTTTAAAGTTATAACATCCTACTGTTAAAGAAATAAAAATATCTTCAAGTCATTGCTTGCTCAAAAAGATGTACAGTTGATATTTCTTTTAAAATTCTCTTCATTTATCAAAGTAGCATATTTAGCAAAGGGGTTACCTTCCAGAAAAATGACAACTCTTTATTGATAATTCTCTTTCACAACTAAAAAGTGAATTTCAGCCAATGTTTTGGTTTATTGCAGATCAAATATGGAAATCTATTTGTACTTTGTTTTGTTAATCAACGAATTCCAAAGATAGTAGCTATTTCTTCGCTTACCAGTTAGCTTTAATTGTACTCTGAGCATTATACATTTATTTATTATGTCTTTGCCTCAGAAATATGACACACGTAACTTACACTCTTAAAAGCAAAGATTTAGCAGCATACAATTAATACTGGGAATAAGAATACAATGTCTGGATTTTTGTTTTGTTCATTCATTCATCATTATATCAGAAGTGAATTGCTTTGATCTTTAGCTATCACAAGTTTCAACTATAGATAACACTTCTAAACAAGAGAAGTTATGCAATTGTTACTTTTCCAATAACTGAACTGGATTCTAGAAGTATTAAATATTTAAGGATATCAAATTGCTAGTGCTTTTTCTCTTGGGCTCAGTTGTTTATTTCTCTTCATTTCTCATGCAAATCTGTATATAATGATCATTTGGATAACATTGTACTCAATACTTACTTGGGGAAGAAACTCCCAATTGTTGCCAGTATTCTAAGCAACCCACCCACATCTTACTGCCCCTCTCTCTACGCAGTACCAGAGCCCTTTGAAGGGTAGGTCTCATCTGTCACCACCTGCCCTTCCTTGTCTTTCAGTGAAATCTGAACACTTCCCAGCACCTTCAAGATAATCCAAAATTCCCACTAATCGCTTATAGGTTCTGACTAACAATCATCATTATCAGTATTATTATTATTTATTTAGAGAAAAGCTTCATGCCCATTAATGATCTTTGAAAACAGTTTTTAAATTTTAATTAGGAATTAACATTTTTTCCTCCACTTTTTTTCAAAAGGCAAAATAAAGAAGGTGTTTAGCGATGGCAGCATCAGCTCGTCCGCGGTCATGGTGCTGGTGAATGCCGTGTACTTCAAGGGCAAGTGGGAGTCGGCCTTCACCAAGACAGAGACCTTAAATTGCAGGTTCAGGTCTCCCAAGGTGGGTTCCTCTCCTGAAGAATGTCAGAGACTTTCCCCCAGCGTGTGTCTTTGCAGGGAACTGTGGTGTTTACCCAGCAGATGGTGGGCCCACCTTTTCTTCTACGTTACCAAGAGATGGTTTACAACACCAAGTTTTGGCAAGGGGAAGGTTATGAAACACAACGAAAGAGGTCTTCACAAATTGATACTTTCTTAAGCTATATTCAATATTGAAAGAAGCATTAAAGTATGAATTTGTTGTAAGATATTCTAGTTGGAGGACTACGAAAAAGAAAATATGACAAAATATATCTATTATTTTTTGTGACTTTTGCTGTTGGGGTCTAGAGATACAGTCATTTACCATCAATGATTTTCCTGAGTCAAAGAAAGGATGTGTTTCTTTTTGTAAGGATAAAGTTATGTTTAGTAAAGCTGTATCTTGCCCAATACATCGACTTATTCATTTAGTTCTTTTCATTTTTATAATTTGATAGCATCTTATTACCAGGCTCATAAAGTGTACACTTTTGGTTTCTTTTATTGTTTCATCAATTACATGTAATAGTACTGCAGAAGCATCAGAACCTTGGAATTAGGCTTGCCAGGCTGGGTCCCTGCCTAGCTTTGCTGAGCTGTCTTGTCTGAGGCAACTTAACCACAGTGGACCTCCTCAATACATGAAAAATGAAGTGATTCCTTTAGTTGACATTTAAGATTACTTCTAATCTCTCAGTCTTTTATATTGAAGGAGAGAAATTCAGATTTAACTTTAAAACTTAGTTTTATATTTCAAGTGGCATTTTGGTATTTTTCATCTGCAGAAACATTCTTTCTATACATTCTCAGATCAGAAGTTTTAGACATGAAAGTGCTGAGAAATGACAGCAATTATAGATTACTGAATGAGTCAGGAGGTGGGAAATTAGGCAGGCAGCATCTGCAGTTATGGGAACTCCAAGGAGAAGAAGAGACTTGAGTGCAGAGTAGAACTAGGGCTAGATTGCACCCCAGGCTTGGCTGCTGTGGGCTTGCCTCGGCAACCTGCTAGGACTGCAGGCTAACCCTGCTATGTGTCTATGACCTCAGGGTCCCAAGTTACAGCCTGGTGCGGTAAGTTCATGATGTGTGTGTCTCTGTGGGAAGAGTTAGGCACAGAAATGTTTTGAAATTGTATAAGACAAAATAACAAATAAGATAAAGCCTACTAAAATACAGCTCTGTCTTATAAAGATATTTTCTATCTAATTGTAATAAGAAATATACTAGGTCATATTGGTCATATTAGAACTTCAGAGACTGGGGTTGACACTCTCATTCAGCCCCTTCCCTGGTTGATAGCAAAGTTCAATAGTAAATTGCATTTGCTGCCTCGTTGCCAATAGTAAAGGAAAACTGTAAAACATTCCTGTCTCTTGGGTTGGGTTTTTTGATTTGCTTTAATGGAGTTTTAGTTTTTAAAGTATTACCATATAAAAACTTCGTTTTAAGCACTCTTCCTGTCCACACACCCTATGTAATATAGCCATAATATATAGCTTGATCATGGAATAGGCTATGGAATCCCAATCGCTGACGTTGTTTGCATCACCCTACAAATTGGTGAAAACACCTCTTTAGCAAGTGTGATTCTTTCCCTGCCCAGAATAGCAATGAGATGTTATGGCTATGATATCCCAATCCCCACTTGTACCAAGCTTGATTGTTCTCACCTAGCTCACTGGGCAGGTGCTCTTTCTTCATTGCTTAGATGTCCTTTCTGAGGATTAGACTTAAAGTCAAGAGGGACAACTTTCCCAGAGGAAGAAAGACCTTTGTTTCAAGGACAAAGAATTTTCCTCCCATGTAGAACCTTTTATCCTAAAAGGAAATATTACAGAAATGTTGACCAGTTTGCAGATCATAATATCATTAGCAAGATGACAGCCAGTGTCCCTAAATTGATAAACAGCATCCTCGAGGTAGGAGCTACTGTGCTTCCTCATGTGAACCCAAGGGATACTGTCAAATATTTTGCAGGAATTTTAAATTTTACACAGACTTTACTCTTCAACTGTGTAATTTTGATAATGCTAGTCTGTATTTTACTTCTGATAAGGGAAAATCCGTAGCAGTCACTTTTCATTTAATGCTATTTGGCAATTATCACTGGCTGCTGTATAGACTTTTCAGTTACAACAGTAAGTTCAAGGCCAAGTTCCAGCTGCTGGAAGCACTGGCCTACACAATCCTCATTGCAGTGCATCAAGGGCTCCTTCCATCTCCATCATGTAGGTGTGGAAATGGAGATACAGAGAGGGGAAGTAATCTACCCGAGGTCACATAGTTGAGGGCAGGGAGTATACTCAATGTCTGCGCTTTTCCCACTAAGATGTGCCCCCTGAAATCAATATTGGCAGCATATCAGAAAAAAAAATCTGCTCATCACCGGACCATGCACAAGGTTTCTATATACACCTGAGCAATAAGTGAAATGAAGTGGGATGATGAACAGCTTTTTGTGACTTGACTTGCAGTGTCCTGGGAAAGCCGTTTCCATGATGCATCAGGAACGGAAGTTCAACTTGTCTACTATTCAGGATCCATCCATGCAGGTTCTCCAGCTCAGATATCACGGTGGCATGAGCATGTACATACTGCTGCCGGAAAACGACCTGTCCCAAGTAAGTGACTATTGTAACTTCCACTACTGTGGAATAAGAAGACACCTAGGATACTCTTGGTTGTGTTTTTAGTCATCAACTTTAAGAGTGCAGATTGTTAAGATCTTAGATACCCACCTATTTATAAAATGTGCTTACTAATGTGTCAAACAGCATTATAAATATTGAGATTGAATTATCTCAGTTTAGCACAGCTGTGGTTGAAAAGTTGTAAAGTTAGGATCCTCTCAAATCTAGACATGAAGTCCAAAACACATGAGTTTAGGTCTTCTTGATGATCAGCCATGAAGAGTCCTTGATGTTGAAATTTGCCTGGCCAACCACTTTCAGGTGACATGAAATAATGGAGTCCCAAGCCTTTGAGAATGAAAATGTGTAGTATCAGACTGTGCAGCTGCATCTCTGGTCGGAAGCAGCGATTAGGGACTGCCCTGTGGCTGAAATCACAGACCAGCACAGTGCAGGGACGGACGGTGGTGGCCTTGCAAGCTAGGTACCATCACTATGTCTCAGATCCTGCTCGTCTTCCAGTCTTTCTTCTAATTTTCCTCCTTCAGAACTGGGCTTTTTGTGTTTCTGAACTGAAATCCCAGAGGCGTTGGTTGGTCATCTCTCCTGTCTCTGTTTTCCCAACGAAAAAGAATAACAGACATAATTTTATTGAATACCTCCTACATTCCAGTCCATGCACTCTGTATTTCATTTATATTATCTTATTTGTATTATATTATTTGTATTATATTATCTTATTTATATTATCTTATTTGATCCTTATGACAACCATGTGAAAAAGGGAAAGGAGGCTTATGGAATTTAGGTAATTTGTCTGATAATTACAAATATGTGTATCTTGGTGCATTCACATACACACATGGGTCTCAGCCACACTAAATGTCACATCAGCAATTTAAAATATTTGCTATGTTTTGATTGGGAGAACAAAAATCTCTTTTTTATAGGATAATTGGAAAGTGGAAACAGTATAAAGAAATCAATGCTCCCACTATCCAGTGGCATTGTATCTATCCACATTTTTCCTGTTTCAAAAACAAAACTTCATAGCTTTAGAAATTCAGTTTCTGCATAGAAAGCTGGTGAATTATTAAAATGGCTTTCTCTTATTAATTTTTCATCTTAATATCCTTTTTAGTAAGGAACTGGAAGAGAAAAATCATAAAATTTCCATGATTAAATAAAAATGTGACAATGTAAAATATTGGTACTCATCTTAAATCGACAATTCACTTGATAATCTTCATAACAGTTATACTTTACCACCCATAAATTACATTACCTTAAAATAATCTGTATTAATGGAAAAAATAGTCAACATAAAACAGAAATTAGTGCAAAAAGTGATTTATTCTTGTACTTATTTTCTTACAATAGATTTACATAATAATGCAAATATTATAATTATATTAGTATACATTTGCATACAATAAAAATACTTACATATTTCTACGTAACCAGATAATTATAGGGAAGTTGGCATTGCAATAGGCTGAGAAAAAAAAAGTCCACCTTAGAATAAAGTTATTACAGATTAGCACAAAATAAAAAAGTCTACACACAAAAATTTCAAATGGACTAAATCTGATTACATAAATTTATGTTGCTAATAAAAATACAAGTAAAGTTTAATATACATGAAAAGGTATGTTAAGGATTTCAGTGAAGCTGAATTTGAGAGAATGTGCATATGTGAGATTTCTAAACAATGTTCGTGAAAATTCTCCTCATTCTGAATCTGGAAGAACCTATGGTCAAGTTTCAGTATTCAAGAGTTGGCAAACTGAATTTGTGAAGTGCTTGGGGCAGCAATGGTGTTGGAGGGAGGTGTGGGCTCTTGGAGGTTGTGTAACTAAGGTTGCCCACTGTGCACTTCAGGCGCACCTCCCTGCATCCTCCTGACCTGCCTTGTGCTGGGCAAGAGTTGATTTGAATCCAAGGCTCCCAGAAAGGGTGATCATGCTGGGAGATGTTGATCACCCAAGCTCCCAGGGCTGGAGCTGTGGGTCTCTTGCTTCAAGCCACCTTGGTTTTTATGGTTTACTCCTGTAAGCTGTGCAAACATTATTATTTTCTGTGTCTTTCATGAAAAGTAAATGGGTAGAAAGCACTGATTTAAATGACTGCTGAGGCCTTGTTTACTGTAAATGGTCTCTGCTTTCTGTAGATTCTTTATATATCCATCATTTCACTTTGGCTGTATCTGTTCCTATGTGGGCAGAGAAAAGAGAAGTCCAGAAGTGCTCATGAGGCATGCCTTGTCATAGCAGAGAAGTTAAACATGAGACTTGTTTGAAAAGCACTTGAACTCTCACTTAAATCACATTCCTTTTCCAGGCTCCCCCAGATCCCATTCATATACTTAAATACAAAATTCAAGAGGGGGGTGGTGCAAAACCATTTGTCTCTACAGTTATTGCTTCATAATTTTCTCAACCATCTGATTCTAAATTACATTTTAAATATTCTTACAGGTTGAGAACAAACTGTCCTTTCGGAATCTAATGGCCTGGACCAATCCAAGAAAGATGACCTCTCAGTATGTGGAGGTGTTTCTTCCTCAGTTCAAGATAGAGAAGAACTATGAAATGAAACGACATTTGAAAGCCCTGGGGCTGAAAGATATTTTTGATGAGTCCAGAGCTGATCTCTCCGGAATAGCTTCGGGAGGTCGTCTCTATATATCAAAACTAATGCACAAGTCTTACATAGAGGTCACCGAGGAGGGCTCCGAGGCAACCGCTGCCACTGAAAATAACATTGTGGAAAAGCAACTGCCTGTCTCGACAGTGTTCAGAGCTGATCATCCCTTCCTGTTCGTCATCAGGAAGAATGACATCATCTTATTTAGTGGCAAAGTTTCTTGCCCTTGAACATCCATTCTGTTTCTCTTATAGCAGTCCCTGCAACATTAAAGAAATGCTACACATGAATAGATTTGTTTAGTTGGAATCTCATGTTCCCTTTGAGTTTATTTCTTCCTAATATTGACCAGCACCATAATTTCGTGGCTGATCCTTCTCAGACATGTGGTTGGTTGTCTTGATCCCTGCTCTTAGCATTTCTACTTCCTTTTGCCTTCCTAATTTCATGAGCTTTCCCCCTACACTCATTTCTACCATTCTCCCCTATGGTCCACCTGGGGATTAGGGATCTTGCTTACTGGCGCTGAGGAGGTAGACGCAGTGGAGAAATCCTTTTTGAAACTCCACAGTTGTGGCAGATTTTCTGGTTTCATTATGAATGATCCAGGAAATAAGCCCACACTTCCAAGAAATTAGTGCAATGGATAACTTCCTGGATGACCTAAGAAGACATTAGAGCTTACTTTAATGTATTTGATTTTAACTCAGTATAAATTTAGATGCTGAAAAATAAGGAATTGGGTCTGGGGACCAACAAAAATATTTCATAAATAATTTCAAGTTGACACCTTTGGGCTTTCCTTAATAAGACTTAATATGTACATAGTTTTTTTCAAATATTAAACACCTTTCAACTGTTGGTTCATGTGTTGTAAAGTTTACAAGTTTTTCCTTTATTTATCACAATAAAGAAATGCAACATCTGTATAATGTGCTTGTTCTCCTCTGACCACTTGTGAGACTATCAGCACTCTTTTGTTTTCCAGCTTAAGCAAGAAAACTACGAAAGGAAAAAAATGTTTTTGTAAAATAAGTCTGATTTGGTCCACTTTGACTAAATGATTCACAAATCTGAATATTTATAAACCATAAATAACTTTACAAAAGGATTAGCAGTAAATGAAGGCTCAGAAGACCAGGTTGAACTTAAGAGTTTCTACACTATGTTAGCCTATTGAATTGTGTTTTCATCACTGTTAAATCAGGGTGCTCTGTGGCACAGTGCTGCGGTGCTCAGGACTTGGTGTGGCAGGTGCTTGATTTTCAACAGATGTTGTGGAATCCATAATTATGGCCTAAAATGAGCAACTATGATCTGATTTGAAAGACTTAGAAAGCCCCCTGATCAAAATACTTGCATCACTCATCCTCAGTACCTGGAATACCATTATACTTTTGGGGGACTTTGGTAGGGAACAAATTTAACTGGTATGCATTGGGATATTTGGGGGAGGAATTGATTTTGCAGGTTACCATTCCCCTCTATTACTAAAAGCAGTGCACTCCACAGAGAACGGGAACAAAGGCTTGCATTATGACAGCAGCCATTCAGTTCATGCATTTGGGCTCTTCCCGGTGACCAGGTTCTCTGGGCAGCCATGGAGGATCTCAAAACCACTAAGGATGGAAGTGGTCATTACAGAGAGTGAAAGTGAGGTTTTTAAGGAAATACTGTGTGTCCCAGTCCGTTTTGGATGCTATCATGAAACAACTTGGACTGGATAAGTTATAAATAATAGAAATTGATTGCTCACAGTTCTGGAGTCTGGGAAGTCCAAATTCAAGGCACCGGCAGATCTGGTGTCTGGTGAGAGGTCCTTTGCTCACATGGCACCTTCTTGCTCTGTCTTCACACAGAAAGAGTGGACAGGGCAAGGCAAGTCCCTTCAACTTCCTTTATAAGGCCACTAATCCATTAATAAGGATGGTCCCTCGTGACCAGCTCACATCTTAA
>PVKS010014447.1:0-48297 GCA_004027875.1 Aplodontia rufa | reverse complement strand
ACGGCTAAGGTCCCCCGAGGCCGTTTCCGCCACTTCCCCCCTCCAGAACCCTGGGGGGGGGGCGACAATTGAGAACAAAACAACAATAAAAAGAATTGATGAAACAAAGGGCTGGTACTTTGAAAAAATAAGATAGATAGAGCCCTAGCTAATCTCATTTAAAAGGAGAGAAAAGAAGCAAATCAAGAAAATCACCAATGAAAAGGGAGTGATCACCACTGACTCCATGGAAATCCAACAAATTATAAGATCATATTTTGAAAAACTATACTCCTCTAAATTAGACAATATGGAAGACATGGACAAATTTCTAGACACACACAATATCCTTAAATTGACACAGGATGATACTGAATTCCTAAACAGCCCAATAACAGACACTGAAATCCATACAGCAATTAAAAGTCTACCAAAGAAGAAAAGCCCAGGACCTGATGGTTTCCCCACTGACTTTTACCACACTTCTGAGGAGGAATTAACACCTCTCCTTATTAAGTGATTCCAAAAAACTGAAAAGAGGGAACTCTCCCAAATACTTTTTATGAAGCAACCGTAACTCTGATAACAAAACCCAACAAGGATACATCAAAAAAAGAAAACTACAGACCAATATCCCTGATGAACCTGAATGCAAGAATCCTTAATAAAGTTATAGCAAACCGTATTAAAAAACTTATCAAGAAGATAATTCATCATGATCAAGTGGGCTTCATCCCAGGTATGCAGGGCTGGTTCTACATATGCAAAACAATTAATGTAATCCATCACCTAAACAGAATTAAGGACAAAAACCATATGATCATCTCAACTGATGCTGAAAAGGCCTTTGATAAAATTCAGCACCCATTTATGCTCAAAACTCTAGAGAAGATAGGGATCAAAGGAACCTATTTAAACTATGTAAAGGCTATATATGCCAAACCCTTGGCTAGTATAATACTAAATGGAGAAAAGCTGAAAGCATTTCCACAAAACTCAGGAACAAGACAAGATTGCCCACTCTTACCACTTTTATTCAATATTGTTCTTGAGAACCTAGCCGGCATAATAAGGGAAGAGAAGGAAATCAAAGGGATAATAATAGGAAGAGAGGAAGTCAAACTCTCCCTTTTTGCTGACAATATGATCCTTTATCTGTAAGATCCAAAAAACTCCACCAGAAAACTTCTTGAACTTATAAACAGATTTAGCAAAGTGGCAGGCTACAAGATCAATACCCATAAATCAACAGTTTTCCTATACACCAACAACAGGGTAGAAGAAGAAATAAGGAAATAAGCCCCATTCACAATATCCTTGAAAAGAATAAAATACTTGGGAACTAATCTAACAAAGGAAGTCAAAGACCTCTACAACAAAAATTATCAGACATTGAAGAATGAAATTCAAGATGATCTGAGAAGATGGAAAGATATTCCATGCTCTTGGTTAGGCAGAATTAATATAATAAAAATGGCCATTCTGCCAAAAGCTCTATACAGATTCAATGCAATCCTAATCAGGATACCAATGTCATTCTTTACAGATATAGAAAAAGTAATTCTCAAATTCATTTGGAACAATAAGAAACTCAGAATAGCCAAAACATCAAAACACGTGGTTTTGCTATACTAGATCTAAAACTATACTATACAGATGTAGTAACAAAAACAGCATGATACTGGTATCAAGATAGGAATGAAGACCAATGGAATAGAATAGAAGATCTCAAACAAACCCATAAATATTTGAGCATCTGATCTTTGATAAAGGGGGACAAAACATAACATGGAGGAGAGATAGCCTATTCAACAAATGGTACCAGACAAACTGTACAGCCACTTGCAGAAAGTTGAAATTAGACCCTCATCTTTCACCTTGCATGAAAATCAAGTCAAAATGGATCAAGGAGGGGCTGGAGCGGTGGCTGGGTGGTTATGGCGCTTGCCCAGCATGTGCAAGTACACGGGTTCAAACCCCAGCAACTCACGTGTACACAACTAAGTCAGAGAAATGAAAGCCATGGGAAAAAACTCAATAAAAATTGGTTCTCTCTCTCATAATCCTTCTCTCTCTTAAAAAAAAATGGATCAAGGAACTAGGAATTAAATCAGCTACCTTGCAACTACTGAAAGATAAGTTAGGATCAACACTCCGGCATTTGGGAGTAGGCAAAGACTTTCTCAACATGTCTCCCAAAGTGAAAGAAATAAAAGTTAAAAATCAGTGAGTAGGGATGTCATAAAGCTAAAAAGCTTTCACATAGCCAAGGAAATGATCAAAATTGTCAAGAGACTTCCGACAGAATGGGAGAAAATCATGGCCTGTGATTCTTCTGACAGGGTACTAATATCCAGAATTTACAAAATCCTCAAAAATCTCAACCTCAAAAACACTAACAGCTCAATCAGTAAATGGGCCAAAGAGCTAAACAGAAACTTCTCAACAGAGGACATTGAATAAGCCAATGAATACATGAGAAAGTGCTCTAAATCATTAGTAATCAGAGAAATGCAAATGAAAATTACATTAAGATTTCACCTCATGCCAGTCAGATTGGCAAAAATAAAGAATATAAACAATAATAGATGCTGGAGGTGTTGTGGAGAGATAGGAACACTAGCACACTGTTGGTGGAACTGCAGACTGTACAACCTCTCTGGAAAGCAGTGTGGAGAATCCCCAAAAAATCAGGGATGAACCCACCATATGATTCAGCTATCCCTTCTTCTGGGTATTTTTCCAGGGGAGTTGGAATCTGCACCTTATAGCAACACAGCAATATCCATGTTCACAGCAGCTCAATTTACTATAGCTTAATTATGGAACCAACCCAGATGCCACTCACTGGATGAATGGATCCAAAAACTGTGGTGTATATATATATATATACACACCATGGAGTTTTTTTTTTTAATTAGAAGTATATAGAGATACAATTGAGGGAGAAACATTATCAAACCAACGGTAATCAATGTACATATACTTTGTTATCCGGGGTAATGCCAAAACACGGATGACCACCTTGGGTTTCACCTGTTGCAGTTTCCCCCGCACACCATGCAGTTCTACTCAGCAGTTAGAAATAATGATATTGCTGCCTTTGAAGGTAAATGGATGGTGATGGAAGAAATCATGTTGAGTGAAGTTAGCTTAACTCAAGAGGGTCAAGGGTCAAATGTCTAAACTCATCTGTGGAGGCTGGAGCTAGACCCAGGCCTGTGTGAAAGGTGGTCAACTCTCATGTATTAGACCTAGCAAAGGCGTAGTAACACATAACCTAGGGCATTCATAGAGGTGTATCAGGATGGAGGGGGCAGGGATAAGAGTGGGAGAGTAGGGTGGGATCTAGGGGATAAATTTAATTTAAGAATATAGACATATCATATTGTTACTTTGGATGTATTTTTGATTGTATAATAACTAAATTTCTTAATAAAAATAAAAAAGAAAGGGACAGTGAGAGAAAGAGGTAATTAATTTTATTTAGTTTTTCATGTGGCTTTCATTGCTCTGACACTTTATTATGTACGTAGTGCTGGGGTTTAAACCTGCGTCCTCACGCATACCAGGCAAGCACCATAACTGCTGAGCCACCACTCACAGCCCTTGTAATGAACATTTCTGAGTGAAGTGAAATCTATAAAACTTTATTTGTTTTTTTAATTTGTTCAACATAATCTTACATATTGGATGGAATCATTACATAATCATGCATAGATATTGACAAAGTAGATTAAGGCCGATCCTAGTCTAGGATCTCCCTTCTTTGTCCACTCTCTGCTCTCATTTCTCCTCTGCATTACCTCCATGTTATAGATAAGAATGAGCATATACATGTGTATTAATTTTGAAATTTCTGAATTTCTGTGCCTGCCTGTA
This sequence comes from Aplodontia rufa, assembly GCA_004027875.1. NCBI lineage: Eukaryota > Metazoa > Chordata > Mammalia > Rodentia > Aplodontiidae > Aplodontia > Aplodontia rufa. Next base: position 44,436 of record PVKS010014447.1, on the reverse strand, counting down.
TATAGTTGGGCTTCTCATGGGAGTGGAGAGTTCCCAGTTACCTTGATAACCCCTCTAATCCCTCGCTCCCACCTTTCATACAGGCCTGGGTCTAGCTCCCTCCCTTCTCCCCCGACCTTCATAAGTTATGGCTCGCCCTGCTTATGTGAAATTTCACCTATGTTGAGACCATTATTTAAGTTTAGCTAGCTTTCATCCTGTCTTAGATTTCTTTCTTTTTTTTTAAGAGAGAAGGATAGTGAGAGAGAGAGAGAGAGAGAGACAATTTTTATTGAGTTTTTCACATGGATTTCATTGCTCCAACACTTAGTTGTGTTCATGGATGCTGGGGTCTATATCCGTGTACTCACGCATGCTGGGCAAGTGCTGTAACCACCAAGACACCACTCCAGCCCCTGTCTTAGATTTTACTTTAGCTTCCACATATGAGAAAAAACATTTGGCCCTTAAGTCTCTGAGTTTGGGATATTTCACTCAGCATAATTTTTTCCATCTCTATCCATTTGGCTGCAAATGCCATGATACCATTCTTTCTAATAGCAGAACAGAACTCAATTGTATAGGACTTAATTTTGATGAAGTTTGAATTCTTTTTGATAATGTGAATGCATTATTACTTGCAATGTTTATATCTAAATCAGAGATTAAATATACATCAGAGTTCTAAGGTTCTCAAGCTACATAAATTTAACATAAAACAACAAAACCCCCTTAAGCCCAAATCTCTTATCTTCCACTTGATACCATGGGAATGAATCACTGATGAGAATCCTCTAGGTAATATGGACTCTTCAATTTTCTATCACAAGTGAAGGGTAAGAACATAAACCAAATGTTACAAACTCTGGTTAAATGAGTGAATGAAATCTTAGCACAAAATTTTTATTCTATTTCATATGCATCAGGTATAAATTGAAAGAATAAAGCACACAAAAATTACAAACAACATACCTGTCCATGAATAGGTGATATAGACCCAGGGGACACAGTGCGAGTAAAAGCTGATTTTTTCTGCCATGATGTATTAACAGTTAGGTTTGAAAAAGATACATTTTGATAATCAGCTACTGATGCCGGTTGAGAAGAAAGTGGTCTGCAAATATAACACTTTCATATAAGTACACTTGATTGTTTAGAATCTAATAAAATACTACCAACTTTTATATACTAATATGCTCTCCACTAATACATACTATATATACTAATATACAATCCATTTGTACATTATGTATACTATGACTAAACATAATTTGTGGAAAAACAATTCATGAACAAACTACTGACCAATGTTTTCATTTACTAAATGTCAATATTAAATATGGAACAAAAGGTTCTCTTGGGGGAGTCCATCCCAGATTAGCAACAAGAGAAAAGTATCAGGTTGACATACCATGCGTTAGCACATCAGCAGAGCTACATAAATCCCATGCTTGCTCAAACTTACTCAGAAGTAGTTGAGGTAGCAGATAAAGTTACTGTAGGAGGAAGTAAGGCCTTCTTAGGAGACACAGGTTTTTCACTTGATGTCAATTTTTCTACATAATTGCATGGAAACCAGCCAAAATTCCCTTGAAAACTACCATAAAGCCAACCAGGTTCTCCTACAGTTTTTTCGTCAACCTATGCAAACAAAAAGAGGTGAACAGCACTTAGAAACCTACACATTTACAATGGAAAGAGATGCAGACTATTATATAATATTCTTGTTTACAGAATTAAACCCATTTAACTAAATAGCTAAGGCATTTTAAAATAATTAGGCTGCTGTGTCTAAAATTGACAAGTTTTCTTTTTACATTTAAATTTTATCCAACTTCATAGATGAAAACAGTTAACAGCTTATGAGAAAAAACAATCTCCCACCCCATGACTCCTTATGTCTTGACTTCCATTCCTAACAGTAAGATGGCACTCTTCTATATTACCTTCTGTATTTCTAAATAAGATATGGTTATGGAAAAATGAAAAATTTCCCCTCTTTCACTTCTACAAATATTGTTACATTATAATTTTTGGTTAAATTATATTTAATGCTTATGTTATTACAACAATGTAAACATTGGTCTTCCTGTCACTATAGCTTAGTTTGCATTTTCTAGAATTTTTGATAAACACAATCATACATATGAATCCTTTTTTATGTCTTCTTTCACTTAACATAATTACTTTGAGATCCATCAGTGCTGCAATATGAGTAATTTATTCCTTTTTATTGCTGCGTAATTGCTTTGTATGGATAGACCACTATTTATTTTTCCCTTGTTGGACATTTTAGTTCTTTCCAGTGTTTAATTATTACAAATAATACTGCCATGAAAATGTCTTCATGTGAACATATGCTTTACATCCTCTTAAGTGATTACCTAAAAGTGGAATGGCTGATTCATATGGTAAGAACATGCTTAGTTTTTTTCTTTCCCGCCCAGTGCTGGGGATTGAACCCAGGGCCTATGCAGGCACTCTGCACCCAACTATGACCCCAGATCTTTTTTTTTTTTTTTTAATTTTATTTTGAGGGTTGGAGAGGTGGCTAAGTGGTAGAGGGCTTGTTTGGCATGCTTGAGGACCTGGGTTTGACCCCCAGCACCACATACACAACTAAGTAAAGGAAAAATAAAATCCATATTAAAAAATAAAATAAAATTAACTCTCTCTCGTTAATTTTTTTTTTTTTTTAATTTTGAGACTGGGTCTTGCTAAGTTGTGTAGGCTGCCCTTGAACTTGTGATTTTTTCTGCCTCAGCCTCTCAAGTACTTGGGATTACAGAAGTGCGCCACAGCATCCAGCTCTTTGTTTTTAATAATGGCTTACTGATACACAATTCACATACCATATAGAGATTAAAAGTCCTGGTTTGTGGTTTCTAAAGCCTGTACTCTTTCTATTATGTCACAGTGACTCTAACAAACAATTCATTTTCTCTTATCCATTTTAGGTGGACTGTGTTAATACAATAAAGACCTATTATTCCAAGGAACAAATGGCCTGTATCCAGTAGGGATGCAGAATCTAACTTCTTCAGTTCTTTCAATAGTTGCCAGAAAGTAGTCAGCACTTCAACATTTTATGGTTAATTTAATAAAAGAACAAAATCAATATCATTGTTTATGATGTGAAGCAATTACAGCACAGTGTAAAGAACCACTAGACTTGTAAATGGAAATCAAAGACACACATTTGTATCCCACGCTGGCACTGTGATGCTGACAGTTACAATTTTGTTGAGTTTAAGCTTCCTTTCCTAGAATATGATAGTAATAATAATTGTCCTATGCAAGTCTGAGGTATGCTATAAGGGCCAAATGCTAAGTAACATAGTTATTTATCTTAAAATATTTCTTAAACAACTACATAACATCATAGTCAATATTATTACAAAAAGCAATATAATATATTTGGCTTATTCATGAAAAAAAAAAAAAAAGGACTTCATTTCCTACCTGAATTATATCCCCAGAATTAAAACTCATCTCATCATGGTTCCTTGCTTCAAAGGGGTATAATGCTTTATAATTCACCAAAGCACTAGCTGTCAAACCTAAAGAGAAGATAATTGTCATAATTTGCTTTCATGTATACATATTTTTGCTATGACTCAAAAAAGATCTCTTAAAATATAAAAGAAAAATATTGTGAAAATCCATTTGCTAAAGACTTGTGAGGATTGAAGTATCTTGACTAGTCATAAAATCAATGTAAAAGCACACAAGGATGCTCATCTGAAATAAGGCAGCAAAACAGAGAGGTGACTTGCAGTCTAAAGCATGCATGTGGATCTGTGGAGTGGCAGCCAGGCCAAGCTGTGCAAGAAACCTAAGAAAACTAAGGGGGAGATATGTGTTGAGGTCAGAATATTACAGAAGAAAAGCATACAGAGAGGTCACAAATGAGAACGTCACCAAGTAATCAGAGTTGGCTGAAGAAAGAGCTACTGATTTATCATTATGGTTCTAAACAAAAAAACAGTGGAAGAGTTCACAAACTTACTGAATTTGATAAGATTAAAAATATTTTACTTTTCATTTTTAGAAAAAATGCTTTAGGGATCAGAGTGGTGGCTTGGCGGTTATGGTGCTTGACTGGCATGCGCAAGGAGGTGGTTCAAACTCCAGCACCATGTACATAATTAATTATCAGAGCAACGAATACTACATGAAAAACTAAATAAAACTGATACTCCCTTTCTCTTTCTCTCACTGTCACTCTCTCTTAAAAAGAAAAATGTTTTAGCTTATAAAATTTTGAACACATTGCATCATTAATATGAATTCAAAAGTTTATGCATCTGAAAGAGGATCTAGTAATATTAAAGTATTTTAGGAATGGTGGACTGGAGTGGTGGCTCAGCAGTTACGGCACATGCCTGGCAGGCGTGAGTACACGGGTTCAAACCCCAGCACCCATGTACGTAACTAAGTGTCAGAGCAACAAAAGCAATGTAGAAAGCTCAATAAAAGTTGATTCTCTCTGTCTCTCTCACTATCCTTCTCTCTTAAAAAAAAAAAGTATTTTAGGAATAGACTCTGAAGTATACCAAAAATAAAGTATACCATCTGAGAAAATTTCAGTGTTCAAAGACTTAAAATTTTACTATTGCTTCATTAAATAAATAATTTTGTTATACCGGTTGAGTAAAAGATTTAAAACGATTTACTTCAATTCTGAAAATGGTGGCAGTGTCTTTTTAGTCAGCCAGTGGTAACAACCTTTTCTCCTACTGAAGATTTCTACCTTCAGTCTGTTTTAAATATGACTACATAGTTCTCATCCAAGTTTGATTTTAAAAAGATTTTCTAACTCTAAGATAGCATATTTTTGTTTCTTCTTCTTTTGCCTATCAGATCTGTTTTTTGCCTCAGAAAAAATAAAATCTATTTTTAGTCATAGCCTTACATTGTTTCTCCTTAGCTTTTTGTTCCTCTTCTTGAACTTTTTCTTGTGTTTTTTCTTCCTGAAGTCGTTTCTGTTTTTCTTCTTCCTCTTTTCTAAGACTTTCCCTCCATAAGTTTTCTTTTCCTTGCTTTGCTTTCCTTTAAACAAAAGAAAGATTGCATAATGTCGTAATTGAAAATACAAAATATTTCTTCCTTTAATTGGCTGCAGAACTAATAAAAAGGTATTAGCAGAGGGATGGGGAGAAACAGTGAAATTCAGGGAGCAAGGGAAGTCAATTAACCAACCAATCAATCAAAAGAGGAACTTCGACTAATGGGTGAGCTGACAACTTTCCACACCTTCCCATTTCTCCTGCCACTCAACTTCCCAGCCCAAGAAAAAAAGAAAAAAATTGTTGAAATGAACAACAAATCTAAAAATTCTTTCCCTCTAGATTCTTCACAAGGACTGCCTTCTAGCTTTCTTGCCCATTGTCCTATCTGGCCCCTGTTTTAAGGATTCATTGACTGCTGAAATTCTTCTGGAAAGCTAACTTTTTATATTATTACTTCAAAAAGTCATATACATACATATATACATACATACATACACATACACATATACACACACACTCATACTTGCTTTAATTAGATAATACTTTTCCTCAATCATGCTTCTGTACCTGTTTCTATGACATATGACAATCAAGATGATCTGTGATCAGACTTAATTGTTAGAACTAATGCACACTATAGTTCTCCCTTGCATGTACTGTTATGAACCTACTTAGATGCAGAGTAGACATCACTAAATTCAGTACCTTCTTCAAGTCTCATCAGTTGAGATTGTGGTCAGATATATCAGGGACTGGGAACATTTGTACCCAACAAAGTGGGTACAATGATGATAAAATGATGGCTTAATTCTTGGTCTCTATTCCTTAATTCCTGAAGTAATTTGGAAATCACAAATAAAACAAAAATTGTAGGCCCTTAGTCACTAATCGTTTCTCTTTGTCCCTAAACGGTCTTATACTTCATACTATTTACCTGTCCATTATCCTGCTATTAGCTTCCCAAATCCCTATATCCTCTATCATGTCATAGGATGCTTCTTCCCATCATTTAAATCAGGGTCTCCATTTTTTTTTTTTTTTTTTGGTGGTCCTGGGATCGAATCTGGGACCTTGTGTATGCTAGGCAAGCATTCTACCATTGAGCAACATTCCCAGCCCTGGGTCTCCTTGAGGCCACTGCTTTCATTATAGTTCTTATTTCAACTAATATTCTCTTTCCCAGTTCCTCTGTAACTTTCTCTGACACTAACCCAAGCTCAGGATGCCCTCTTGGCCTTCACTAACTTCCCATAGCCTTACAGCACTATCAGAGTAATTAACACATATGTAGTAGGACAAAGAAAACATCAGAAAGTTCGTTAAATTCTAGTAAACTTTCCTGTGCAAGAGCTAGTGAATGAGAAACTGGTCCAGTGCCAGATGATGACTCAGAAAGGGGACAAAAGGCAAAGATACCACATCTACAATGTGAGAAGACAAGCCTGGGACAAGAAGGGAACACATCTGGACAAATAACCAAGCAAACCAAGAAGTAGTACTATCACCAGCTCTGGACAAATTAGATCCTACATGTACTTCTGTTCTTTTTGATTTCCTCCCCGCACTCGAGTAAGAACATGTGCAAGCATGATGAATGAAATGAGAACATGTGTTACTAAATTAGCCTGTTAGCCTAAAAAGAACTGTAAGATGAAGAATTGTCAATAATGATTTCATGTATCAAAAGAAAATTGTAGGGGCTGGAGCGGTGGCTCCGCGGTTATGGTGTTTGCCTGGCATGTGTGAGTATGTTGGGTTCAAACCCCAGCACCACAATGAAGTACTGGAGCAACAAAAGTCACAAGAAAAACTAAATAAAAATTGTTTCTTTCCTTCTCTCTCTCACTGTCCCTCAGTCTTAAAAAAAAAAAAAAGAAAAAGAAAAAAGAAAATTGTGACACAGTGGGTAGTTGTATAAACTCTCCAATAGTTCCTTTATGCAATGTTAAGTAGCAAAAGAAGAGCTCCTCTGTATTTACTTCCATACTACACTATCATCTCTGGCTAGGAGACCACGAAAATATGAGTCTTGGAATAAAAAGTATTATGGCAATGTGAGGAATCCAGGAGCAAGGAGTAATTCAGAGTCTACCCACATCAGAGCAGTAGCAGGGACTCAATAAGAATGTGTTCCAAGTGGTTATTTTGAAGTTATTAAGAACAGACTTCTGCTAAATGGTAGCATGTCTCTCTTGCCTCCTCTGTGATGTGCTCTTTCACAGATATTACTCATCTATTCTTCACCAAAGCAAAGAGAAATGGAATTAATGAGTGCTTATTATATACAATATGGTATACTTGGTTCTTTAGCTACATTATTTTATTTAATACTCATAATATTCTATGAGGTACGCATAAATGCCTCTCTTTTCATATAGAGAAACTGAGGTTCAGTCACAAAGGTAAAATGGCTTAATCAAAGTCAGTTAGGTAGTAGTAAGTGATAGACTAAAAAGGATCCAGGTCTGATTTCAAAGACTTTTTTTTTTTTAAACTACTGTAACATAAAACTGAAAGCTTGGTCCCTAAAACAAGGAATGAATTTATAAAATTTAGAATCTGATTAGCATCCTTGCATAATCACTTTATCCCCCCCTAAACTGTCAGTCAAATTAAAGATATGGGCAACAAAATTAGAATTCTAGTAACAATATAATACAGTAAAATTATCAATTATACTACCTTGCAGTCTCATCTTCTAGTTTCTTTTTTTGTATTAGCTCTAATCTTTTTCTTTCAATTTCCTTCAACTTGTCATGTTTGATTTTATGAAGTTGTTCAAGGGCTAATTGCTGTGTATTGTAGCTTTCTCTCAGTTCCTAAGGATAAAATGGAAATAAGTCAAAACTCTAAATAATTTAAATATTTTTATCTCAGGTAACAATGTGGCATTTGCATTAAAAGATAAAAATCCTAAAGCAAATTAAACTACATTAAAAAGATTTAAAGTTTTAAAAGATACCTACATGATTAAAAAAAAAATCTCTAGCACAGTGGTATTTAAGCCATGTAGCTACTGAGACAAATACAGGTTAAAATTACCTACTTTCACATCAGTTAATTTCTAAGGAAAACAGATTATTTAACCAAACAACTCTTTCATTTGGAAAGTCATTAAAAAAAACAGTTCATTAAAAATATGATGCAACAATCTGCTTGTAATAACATTTTAAGAGGAATTTTGTTTAGTCATATTTCTTATATCAAGTTTTAAGTAATTTTTATCCAATAAGATCTTGAATGCAATTATTAAACAATTTAGTCCAAAACTAAAAATTGAAAAAATGCCTAAAACCACAACTAAAATAAGCCAAAATAACAAGAAGTATTCCAAACAGGAACTGAAATACTTATTGAGCATTTAGTTGTGTGCAAAGTACTGTAAAGGATTCATGGGGACCCAATCCATGCTGCCTGACTTCCAAGTCTATTGTTAAAAAAAGAATTTAGTTTTTTTAAAGGGGGCGGGAGAGAGAGAGAAAGAGAGAGAAAGAATCAATTTTACTTATTTTTTCATCTATCCTTTGTTCCTCTGACACTTAAGTGTGTATGTGATGCTGGGCTTTAAACCCAGATCCTCACGCATTCCAGGCAAGCACTCCAACCACTGAGCCACCACTCCAGTCCCCCTCAAGTCTATAGTCTTTTCCTTCAAACCGTTTATAATCCTAAAGCACAGAAAAGTGTGAAATGTGGAATACTTAATTTAGCAGAAACTTATGATTGCCTGTTCACTGTTTTCTCTCCCACTTCTTACAGCACTCTTCCTCTGGGAAACTGATCTCCTTGCCCTCCCCATCATCCTGTGTGTTTTGGCAGGTCTGTCAAACTCAGTCTTCCTCCCATTCCTACCCAGGGGCATCACACACTCTTCTCCTAAACGATCATAACACCTCATCTCCTCACACAAAATGATTGGTCTAAAGGACATGAATATGATCCAGACTGGATCAGAATCTTTTCCTGGGATTCAGATACAATGAACAGGCTCTGAAGAAACTTTTCTTTTTCTGGGCTCATTAAACTGAGATAAAATAAACCTGAAGGTATGTGGTTACCAAGTGACACCATGAGTGGAAGAAATTAACATTAAAAAAAAAAAGGGCCAGAGACAGAAGCGGAATTAGGAGAACAGAACCTTAAATTCCATTGCTCAGTGTACTAGGAACTGCACTATCTAGCAGTTCTTCTGACAATTTGGTCTTCCTGGTATTCCCCCAATAACCATTAATTACCTCATCCATTTTGAACTGGATTTCTTTTGCTTAGAATTTACAAAATCCAGAACAAGAGAGTAGAAAAAGAAGGCTGGAGGAAAGAGAAGGGAAAAAAACCTCAAAAACAATAAAAACTTCATAGCAAAGATGGGAGAAAGATAATATTCAGGTATGATGTTTTGGTAAAAAATGTTTTCTGCTTTTTTTTTTTTCATCTATCCACATACAATAACAAAACTCCAAACCAAAACCAAACAAAATTCTTTGGTTCAGAAATAAACTTTTTATGGGTTAGTCCTTTCAACTTGATTGAAATGGTGGATCTAAATATAGTGTTGTGCCAGAGACTGTGTCCAAAATGTATGAGCAAAATACTCGCAACTTAAGCCAATAACACAAATACTACGATTCATAGCAAAGTTTCCACGGTGCTCGAAAGCTGTTTTCTTTTTGTTTGTTTTTTGTTGTTGCATTTTTCTCTAAATTCTATCAAAAAGCAAAAGAATGTAGAGGTTACAATCTACAGAGAAGCAATGTGGCTTAGGATAAGAAGCGTGAATCTGGACTGAGACCACCAAGGTTTAAATCCACTCTCCTAGAACTTCTTCTTTGTGACCAGGAGACTCTTGCACATGCACATATCTTCTCTGAATGGAAATTCTTTTACCTACTTGCCTTCTTAGCTTATCCCTCATTCTCCATTCACATCAGGATCAATGAAGAACTGCAGTATTTTCCTTGCTCTTCACTGCCACTCCGACTTAAAAATTCTATGCTTTTCTGAGGCTCATACTCTCCAGGAATAACTCTCCCCACTTCCTTATTATTGTTACCTATTTATCACCTGGTCACTTCCTTATTTACTCATCCTATTTCTTAAGTCTTTGACATCCACACAGATGACTCAATCAAAACCTCGACTCTAGGGCAAGCAGGGTGGCTCAGCGACACAGCACTTGCCTAGGATGCATGAAGTTTTGAGTTCCATTCTGAGTAACACACACACATATAAAACCTCAATTCTCAGGCTATCTCCTCACCAGTGACCTTTTTTACTCCACTTCATCTACCATTCTTATTAGTATACTCTGAGGCTTATCATCATCAAACAAAGAACTACCACTGATTAAATATCCCATTTCCCAAAAACAAGTTCTTAGCCTTTGCTCTTTTCTTATACCTGGTACAGATGAACAATTTTTTAATGTCAATGAGATCTCCATTCTGTTGATCCCATCATTCTCTCTTCGTCAGCACCCTCTTCCTCTCCTTACATCTCTTTCATATCTAGTTCATATTTTAGAATTCATCTTTTATAATTCTTATGTTAAGATCTGTGACTCCCTTGTTCCTTCCTCTTGGACTACATCTATTAAAATTTCAAACCTGCATGAATTTATTTATCAGACTTTTCATGCTTATACCTAAGCAACTAAACATTAGTAGAGAAAAATCAGATGAGGCATGCTGCTTTCAATTTAAATTCATGATCTCAAACTTCAAAGAGGCATTTATCATAGTTCAATACAGTTCTCTCTACTAAATTTTTACCCCCATCACCCATACTAGTAGAAGTCTATTTTATGCTTATTTCTTACTACTGAGATGTCCTAAACCTTCCATCTATTCTCCTTACTACCAGCTAAAAACCCTGCCTGATCAAGCCATCAGATCAGAACTCTCAACTTTTCATCTCAAAACAGCAAAACTTTGCACCCATCTTCTTCTGACAGGTGAGTTATTCCATGTCCTCACTTACCCAGTAAGATTTTTTGCGATGGTGCAAAAAATCTTTTTTTTTTTTTTTAAGAGAAAGACGGACAGTGAGAGAGGGAGAGAAAGAGGCAATCAATTTTATTTAGTTTTTCATGTGACTTTCATTGCTCTGAGACTTTGTTGTGTATGTGGTCCTGGGGTTCAAATCCTCATCCTCATGCATGTCAAGCAAGCGCTGTAACTGCTGATCTACTGCTCCAGCACTTCCCAGTCCAATTTATCTTTTGATTTTAAATCCTGAAGCTGTCAATTTCCTACTCTCCATCAACAACAACAAAAATGTTTTTAAAAGAGAGAGAGGGACAGTGAGAGAGAAAAAGAGAGAACCAATTTTATTTAGTTTTTCATGTAGCTTTCATTGCTCCAAACTTCATTGTGTATGTGGTGCTGGGGTTTGAACCTGCATCCTTGTGCGCCAGGCAGGTGTCATAACCGCTGGGTCACTGCTCCAGTTCCTCCATCTACAAATTTAACTGCATTCATATACTTCTTCCCATGCCCCCAATATGTAACACCGAAAGTAGTTTTCAAAATATTCCTTTAATCTATGCTCTGGATTCTTTCTACCTTAGTAAACTCCTTTAGGGACTGTGCTGTATCAATTATTTATCACTACTTTTTAAATTTAATCTCAATTTCTCCTCTCCCCCTCCTTCCTTTCCTGTCTCCTTTAAGTCCTTCATTTCTTCCTTCAACTACATGTTCTTGTCTCACTCTTGAGTTGTTCTTACTCACTTAACTCTCTACTCCCATTCATTCCCAATCCGCTGAAGTCTAAATTCTGCTGCTCACTCAACTGAAATGGTACTTTCAGCAAGGTCTTCAAAGGTTCCTAGCTGAGAATCAACAGATATTTTTCAATACTGTTTTCTGATTACTCTAGATCATTTAATGACTACAGAAAGCCTCTTTTCTTACTTTTTATGACAACACAGTCAAGTCTCCTGATCCCTCTGATATTATCCCTGTAGTTTCCTAAATTGCCTTTGATGAAATCAACAGTAAGCAGTGAAAGACTAGAAGGCAGGAAGCAGAAGGAAGAAAGTAAAACAAGAGAAAAAGAAAAATCTGCTGGCCTGTGGAGAATCGAATGCTAACTAAAAAAATCAGACTATGTGAGTAAGTACAGTTTGCAAATCATCATTGAAACTTAATTTATAGAAGAAACTCTGGTTTAAGGTTCTGTGCGATCAGTAGCAAAAATTCTAAGATCAGATAATCTGGCCAGTCATGCTATAACCATAAAAGCCCCATAATATTCAGGGCCCATGCTACTGTCAACTTTCCAGTTTGCCCTACCTTTGCTTATGTAACAGATCTGCTGTATTACGACGTTCTGGTTTTCGCTGTGGAATATATGTGCAACTGCCTGTTGCTACCCTTTGTAGTACCAGTCAAAATATACTAGGGTAAGCAAATGGTAAATATAAAATACCTTTAAACTATATTATATTAAAGCAGGAATTTACTGAGTATTTTAAATATTGTGTGTCATACATACAAAGAGAACAATATATGCACATAATTGAAATATTTTTTACCTGGAGTATAAACATGTCTAAATATGAAGCCTGATAACTAAACCTAATTAAAACGCACTATATTACTGGCCTTTAAAACATTTCCTTATGGTAGAATTAAGGTACAGTCTAGTAAATACATGATACAACCATGCTCTGGATTTCAGAAAGTGTAAGTTTAAACAATGGTTCAGGGATATGGGGTAAGAGGTTTAATCTCACATTCTCTTGGTTTTTCCTTTGAATTGAGTTAGTAATCACCCCATGAGTTGGCCCAACTCACAGAGATGACGGAGGAGAACCAGTGGGCTTCTCATGAGAAAGGTCACTGTGTGCAATCTTCCTGATTCTGGCATTAGACTCAAACAGGCAGTTAGACAGCAGAAGGATATTCAAGCAAGCAGAAAGGAAAACTCTTTATTGCCTGTTGTTTCAAACAAAGATACTTAAAAGCAAAGAATAGACTAGTTAAAAAGAAAAAAGAAAACAGTAATGTAACTCAAAAAAAGGAGCTAGATATTAGAAAATAACCTTAAGTAAGAGGAAGAGGTTGTTGAGACAGCTTAGCAGAGACAAAAGGCACTGAAGAACAGAGTCATCCATATTCCCACACTGTAAGATAAGGCAGACAAAAAGCCAATTAAACTATGTACAGATTTAAAAAAATGTAGGGAGGATAACTTGGCTGGCTTCTTTGACCATCAATGACAGATATTTTTGTTTTCTTTAAAAATTTTTATACAAGATATGCCTGTGTAAAGTATATTACTAATATTATTCATCTCAAATTTCCCCTCCTTAACTGAAGTCACTATGGTCTTTTATTTATCATGTTGTTTATTACATAGTTAGTGTTAATGTTATTCTAAGTAAGCCAGCAAGATAAAAACCATACAAAGAAATAGCTTTTTTTAAAAAATAGAAATGCTATATACTTTATGCTCTGATAACTTTATGTCTTCTGGTTAACAAAATAACTAAAACTATTCCCAAATTAGAATTTTGTGCCCCAAGTCTGATTTTCAGACTTTATTATCTCTTTTCATAGAGACCGGCTTCAGTATACAGCTAACATTGCACAGAAAGATAAGCACACAGTATTCTTTGAAGGTCTGCTTGGACAGGAACTTAACTTTTCGTGCAAAGGTTACTGTGCTAGATTCTGCTTTGGATTTCACTGATGGTGGCATTATTTTATAAAGATTAACCAAATTACATTGTAACAAAGAAACAAAAATAATTTAGAGTGTTAAAAAAGCCTCTACCACCATTTTTAATGTTTCCATATTTTCCACTTTAGAATGTTGCCTGAGATCATCTTGACTGACATCTGTTTTGTAATACTGACAAAGGTAATTGTTCTCGAAACCGATAGATGCCAGTAAGAACAGAAGTCATCAAAAACTAGAAATTATAATAAATGACATATCTGTTATGACACAGTGTAACATTTCAGAGAACATTAAAAACAATCTTGCCAGTTTGGTACAGTTGGAAATCAGCATAAATTAAGAAAATATAATAACAGCTTTAGCTATTCATTCTAGTCAATCAAAATAAAGGAGGTAAGAAGTCAGCTACCTAGAAAAGAATACAATAGAGATAAATACCTTCAACTGATTGTTAAATGAATCCATTTCTGAGAGTTTAGATGCAGTTTCTTTTTCAAGAGCATCTAATTGTTCTTTAAGTCTTTGGCATAATTCTTCCTTTTCTAATGATCTTTTATGAAGTAAACTGATCCCTGAATCTGAAATACAAACATCAGCCAGTTACATTTGGTACAATTACCTAGGTCGTTATCAGCACATAATTAACTGTCTCGTTACGTTTGTGTAACTATAGAAATACAAAGGATGTACACTTATCATGTGGACTAGTGGAGGAGAAAACACTCAGTGGTCATTTTTTCCTAGATCATATCCTGGGAAAATCCTCAGAGGAAAATCGGTATCAAGCATTGGTTCTGTTCTCAAAAGGACCAGGAATTAAAGTGAAACTCCATTTTAGATAAGGTACTTCACCAATCTGGTCTTCAGATCTTCTTCTATACAATGGGTATCATACCACCTATCTTATTAAATGAGGTAATGGATATAAAACCCAAGTATAGAATTTATCCCATTACTCGATTAATAACATGTGTTGCTAAAATAGCTTTCTATTTATTCATAAGGCTCCCAAGAAGAGGAATACTCACAGCAAGAACCTGATACATATTGATACATATTACCAACTGGATTACTTATTTTAGGAGGGAAGAACAGAGGTTTCCATTTTATGTTTTTTTTTTGTATACTAGAGAAAAGAGGCAAATCTATAATGTCAATTATACTAAAATAGCAATAATCCTGTCTATATATTTTAAACTCTATTAAGATATAGAAATCAAGTATAATTTAAATCAAATGAAACATTATTCAGTAAAAAACTAAAACTCCTCCTTCAGCTCAAAGTCCAGCTTATTCCTTTGTTAAGCACTTATACTTAACTGTGTGCATATTTACCATTTTTAATTTTTTTTGCAGTACAACAGATTAAACCCATGTGTGCTTTACTGCCTAATTACATGCTCACCTCTTTTTACTTTTTATTTTGAGACAAGGTCTCAATAAATTGCTGGCCTCAAACTTAAAATCCTATCTCAACCTCCTGAGTAACATGAGATAACAAATATATGCCATCCTACCTGGTTCCATGGCTTTTTTTTTTTTTAAGCATCAATGTTAATTGCTACGTAGAGAAGAATGGAAGGGATAGAGAATACCATTCAACTCCCAAACGAAAGCTTCCTATTTTTAACTGGACTATGGCTAAATAAATAATTAACAGCTGCATGGCTCATATTCCACAGAGAAAGAGTAGTTCTACAGTTCCAAGTAAGACACAATCAACATTCCATTCACAGTACGAACAGTGACAACGACAACAATGATGTTGATGATATAGTGCAGAGACAGGTGGCTTGTCCTGTGCCTGGAACGCCAGTGGAGGGATGCAGCAGAGGGCTAATGCAGTTTGTTTTTTTAATCGTCATTGTTGTTGTCATCGTCGTCATCATCGTCGTCGTCGTCGTCGTCATCATCATCATCATCATCATCTTGGTACTAGGGACTACACCCAGGAGCACTTTACTATTGAACTATATCCCTTGCCCTTTTTTTTCTTGAGGGTCAGGGTCATCATCATCTTGGTACTAGGGACTACACCCAGGAGCACTTTACTATTGAACTATATCCCTTGCCCTTTTTTTTTCTTGAGAGTCAGGGTCTTGCAAATTTGGTGAGTACCTCACTAAGTGGTTGAGGATGGCCTCTAACTTGTGATCCTCCTGCCTCAGCCTCCCAGGTTGCAGAGACTGCAGGTATATGCTACCATGCCCAGTTGGGGGGGGGGTAACATAATTTTAACAGAAAAGAATCCAATGCAAAGAAGTCTGAGAGGAGACATGGAAAGACCCTATTAGTAGAAGGCAGCTGACAATTCTAAAAGTAGCAAAGCCTCCCCAGTTTCTTTCTATCCTTTCATAAATTCGGGAGCTGAAGGTAAGGACCATCATATACAACCTAGACTCTTTGTAGCCCTTTCTTTGTAGAG
This sequence comes from Aplodontia rufa, assembly GCA_004027875.1. NCBI lineage: Eukaryota > Metazoa > Chordata > Mammalia > Rodentia > Aplodontiidae > Aplodontia > Aplodontia rufa. Next base: position 28,335 of record PVKS010014447.1, on the reverse strand, counting down.
ACTGAACTGCTCAGAGGAAACCTGCATGCAATGTTTTACAGATGCAGCTGTACCACTCTCAGATAAACTGTGTGTCCGATATCAACATTATCAATAATTATTGGATTGATATTTGAATTATAAAAATAATTCCAGTATAGGAAGGCATACTGTAATAATTTTTATTACAAAAATGCTCTACTATCTGTAATATTTTTATATTATTTTGAAAACTTTAACTTACTGGAAAAATGTTATTTATAATAGAATAATTGTATTTTTAAAATACCAGCCAGAATGGCAGTCATTAAGAATACAAATAATAATAAATGCTAGAGAGGATGTGGAGAAAAAAAGGACACTTTTACACTGTTGCTGGGATTGTAAATTAGTACAGCCACAATGGAAATCAGTATGGAGGTTCCTCAAAAGACTAGGCATGGGGTCCTGGAGCAGTGGCTCAGCGGTTGTGGTGCTTGCCTTGCGCAAGGATGCAAGTTCAAACCCTAGCACCACATAATAACAAAGTATTGGAGCAACAAAGCCACATGAAAAACTAAATAAAATTGATTCTGTCTCTCTCTCACTGTCCTTCTCTTGAAAAACAAAAAGAGTAGGCATGGAACCACCATAAGCCCAATTATAACACTGCGTGGTATTTACCCTAAAGAAATAAAGTTATCATATACAGTGATACACACACACCACCCCTGGTCATAGTAGCACAATCACAGTAGCTGAACTGTGGAACAAGCCTAGGTGTCCATCAATGGATGAATGGATAAAGAAAATGTGATATGTTCACACAACAGAGTTTTATTTAGCCACAAATAAAAATGAAATTACGTCATTTGCAGGAAAATGGGTAGAACGAGAGGCCGTTATGTGAAGCAAAAGAAGCTAAACTCAGAAGGTCAAGGGTTGTACGTTTTCTCTCACATGAGGAAGCTAGAGAGGAAAAAGGAAAAGAAAGGTGGGGGGCACATCTCATGAAAACAAAGGAAGATCAGCAGAGAAAAGGGACTAGGGGGTAGGACGAAGGAAGTGCTGGGGAGTGATACTGGCCAAATCAAATTTTTATATTGTCATGTATGAATATGTGACAACAAATCCCATCATTATGTAAAACGATAATGCACCAATAAAAAAAAGTGGAGAAAAAGAAAATGACAATATGATTGACGCATTATTCAAAAAAGAATAAAGTAGACACAACTTAGAGACTTACCAGGTGTGTTACTGAGCTGCATGTTTCTAATTCTTTCATTTAATAATTGCTTCTCAGGTACCAGATAGATAAGCTTATTTTGATATTCCTTATAAAAAGAAAAAGTGATACCTAATTAGCACTGTAATGCCCAAGAATTTTTTCAAAAACTTTAAAACATGACTTAATCACTTTTGAAACAGTATAGTGATAATATATAATTGTAACAAGCTTCTAATTTATGAATAAACTATGCAGGATTTAAAAAGCAAATGGTTAAAATATCCATTTATGACTGGATGAAACAAAAGGGCAGTAAAAGACTTTGTCAATAGGGTATGTCTAGAAGTCTAGAATTTTCAGCCTTCTAATGGATGAAGGTAGGTAAAGAGTACCAGACTATGCGTAAGCAGGCCATGACTGCCCACAACACACATGCATATATCAAAGACGGACCAAAAGTTCAGGGAGAACATGGGAAACAGGCTTAGATCAGGCAGGAAATGTTTTTTTTGGCTTTTGTTTTTATCTGCTGTGACAAAGGGAAAAAAATTGTCAATCCAACCAGTATAAGAAACTGGTCAAGAAGACTCTAGAGGGGCTAGAACGGTAGCTAGGCAAATATGGTGCTTGCCTGGCATGCACAAACATACAAACATGCGGGTTCAAACTCCAGCACCACGTACACAATGAAGTGTCAGAGCAACAAAAGGCACATGAAAAACTAAAAAAAGTTGATTCTTTCTTCTCTCTCTCACTGTCCCTCTTAAAAAAAAAAAAAAACAACTCTAGCAATGAATGCTTATAGAGCCCTTATTCTGAAAACAAGTCGTTTAATCAGATACTATTGCACAAAGAGCAGAATTACCAGATTTCTGAGGTAGTCAACATTCTTATCACAATTTTGAAAACAATATGTCAAAATTTCCAAAAATTAGTAGTTATAACCTAATTGGTATTCCCTCAAAGTGAATATTTTGATTCCTAACCCTTAAAGCAATTGTGTTAGAGGGGTAAGTTTTTAGGAAGTGATTAAATCAAAAGGGCTCTTCCCTAGTGAATGGGATTAGTGTTCTTATAAAATAGGTGGAAGGGGGCTGCCCAGCCCCTTCTGCCTTGTGAGGAAGTACAGGAAGATGATGACATCTTTGAAATGACAGAATAAACCCTCACCAGTCATCGACTTGCTGGTGCCTTGACCTTCAAATTTCCAACCTCCAGAACTTTAAGCAATAAATTTCTGATGTTTATAACTTAAGTCTAAAATATTCTGACAGCAGTAGGACTAGACCAAGACAAATATATAAACATTTTTTTAAAAGAGTTAAAATTCACAAAGAGATAAATGTCCATTTACATGTAAACATTAAGCAGAACTTATTCAGATGTCTAGTAGAGTTTGAGGAGACACATGGACTTACTGATATTACGTACAAGGTTGTACATATTTACATAACAGGTTTACCAGAGACTCAAAAGGGGCTCATGATCCCCCAAAGTACAACCACTCAACTGGGAAGAATAAACTATACATGTTTAAGAACAATTTATCAACAAAGGACTCACCTGCAGTTCTTGCTGAAGCTGCTTGATTTCCATTATTTCCAGGTCACACTGCTTATCTAGAACTTCTAGCTCAGTCTTTTGCGTTTGCTTTCTGAGTTGGACATCTTGAAGTCTTCCTGAAATCTGCTGATGTTTGCCATTCTGGAGGAAGATCATGCAAACATAAGGTAATATAAAGAGCTAATAGGAAATTTTCCCACCAGGAGAAAATATTTTTATTTAGTTAAAATTTTAAATGTCACTTATTGTTTATACTCAGTCTGAAATATGTTTTAGAGCTTATCTGTTAACGCTAATTCTCTAGAATTATTAGCAGGAAATACATCATTCTCAAAGTGTGAGACCAAATGTCATGATGAGAAAGCACAAATACAACATATTGAATTTTTTTCTGAATTCAGCATTTAGGCATTTACTTCAAATATTGATATCACAGAAAAATGAGAAGGACTAAATGTTTGTATGTGACATTTAGCATTACCTTCTCTGATCTTCTATTTCTACCCTCAATACTACTTTTTAATTTTCTCTAAACATTATCCAGGAGAACCTTTTTGGAAACAATTTTCTTTTCCTATACTAAGACTCTTTTCCTTTACCAATGAGTACCCTCTCTTCCTCTTCTTATTCTGAAGAGGGGGAAAATAAAGAGATTCTCAATGGAGCCTAAGAAGAAGGGTGAGGTGGTGCGTCATGGGCTGAATTGTGTCCCTCACAAAATTCACTGAAATCCTAATTCCTGGTGCCTCAGAATATGATTATACTTGGAGAAAGAACCTTTAAAGAGGTAATAAAGGTCAAATGAGGTCATATGGATAGAACCTAATCCAATCTGACTAGTGTTCTTACAAGAGAATATTTAGATACATAAGATATCAGGCATGCACATGTCTGAAAGAGGAAAGACTGTAAGGACACAGGAACCGGTAGCCACCAGCAAGTCACAGAGTAAGGCCTCACAAGAAACCAAATCCACAAACACCTTAATCTTGGATGGCTAACTTTCAGGACTGTGAAAAAAATAAATTTCTGTTATTTAAGCTATCAAGCCTATAGTATTTTGTTACAGTGGCCCGAACAAACTAATAGAGTGAGGAGAAATGTGATTCTTGGTAAAAAGAAATCACAGATAATGGAAAAAAAAAATTTTTTTTTTTAAAAGAGAGAAGGACAGTGAGAGAGACAGAGAAAGAGAGAAACAACTTTACTGAGTTTTTCACATGGCCTTCGTTGCTTGAAGGCTTAGTTGTGTACGTGGTGCTGGGGTTTGAACCCGGGTCCTCGTACTTGTCAGGCAAGCGCCGAAACCGCTGAGCCACCGCTCCAGCCCAGATAATGGAAATTTTACTAAAGATTATGCTTCATATTTGAAGAGTACACACTAAATAAGCAGTATTCTTCCTAGAGCTCACATTATCATGTTGAACATGTCTAAGTACAGGGTCTGGACCTTTCCGGACTCTGCACATTAACCTATGTTACTGTGCCTAGTGTGTTGCCCCAGTTACTGAGGGAAAAATAATCTTAAAGTCTCCTCTGACTATATTTTTCAGGAAAAATATATAGTCAACCTGATAGTTTGGATAAATATCCAAGAAACACAAAGAAATTAAGGTATTTAGGTCTCCTGTGTAGCAGTATGGCATGACTGATAATCATGATAGGTATGCGTGTTGACTGGAAGGCAACCAGTAGTATCTGACTAAAGAGGTTGTGATAATTTTTATTTAATATTTTTAAATGTATTTCAAATCACCCAAGTGAAATGTCAAACTACAACTAAACAAGATCTCAATCTAACCCTACCACATGGCTATACATGCATTTTTAGAAAAATCCTACTATACTATCAGGTTAGGTGTATAGAATTCTTGGACTGCAGAATAGTTCCACACCTTTTCATCTTCTCACCTTGCATTTCAAACAAAATATTTTAAGAACTTGACCCTCTGGGAATTGGAGTGGTGGCTCAGTGGTTGGAGCACTTGCCTGGCATGCACAAGGCCCTGGGTTTGAACCCCCAGCACCACATACACAACTAAGTGTTGGCATAACAAGGGCCAAATGAAGAAATAAATAAAATTGGTTATTTCTCATTCTTTCCCTCTTAAAAACAAAACAAAAATCTGTTTATCTAAAAAAAAAAAGAAAAAGAAAAAAGAAAGGAAGAAAAAGAACTTAACCCTCTGATAGTTTATGTGAAACAATTCTAAGTATAGCAGCCAATGTTAGCTAAGAACTAAAGTCCTGCAGAACTGGAAGGAATTTTAAGAGATCATTTAGGCAAGTAGTTTTAAGTCACGTTTTCCTTTTAACCAAAGAATCTTTCTTTCCCCCAGTTCTGGGGATTAAATTCAAGAACTTGCACATTAGGTAAGCACTCTATGAGCTACATCCCAGCTCAAATAATCCTTTTTATCCAACCAAATCTTAGACAAAACTCCAATAAAAATAAAGCAGATAAATGTAGAGCCACCTGTTAGGAAGTATCCACTGTAGACCACCTTCTAGACAATAACCTGAAAACTGAAAATTACTAAGCTAGCACATTCTTTATTTTGTACATAGGCAAGGTGAGACACTGAGAAAGGAAATGTCTTGCCCAGCATCCGAACTGAGACTGTAATTCTCAGCATTCTGAGTTTCTAGCCTTTTTCAGTAAACTATACTATCCAATCTATTGAAATCACATCTGAAAATAGAACTTGTTAATTACGTTAAACATAATTTATTCATGAGATAAGATTTTAAGAACAACTGTGCTTTTCAACATCATTCGAATAAATTCCACTTAACTTTAGCCATACCAGTGCTTCCAATTCAAGATGAAGACTCTTCTTTTTAGAGTTTAACCTGACAATTTCTTCTTGTTCTCTATTTTTTTGATTGAGAAGCTCCTGTCGACGAATTCTCTCCCATTCTAAACGACGCTGTCGTTCAAGTTCCTGTTTTGCTGCCTGAAAATAATGAATTCAAATTAATTTTTAAATTCAAAAGTTTGCACCATTCAGAAACTGACAGTATCAGTGTTCACCACTTAATGGGCCACAGTACCTAAGGGTTGGGTGGGTAAATCTAGTTTTATCAGTGAGCCTACTCCCACCAAAGTTGACTTTATCCACCACTTTTTGATTGCTTCACAGGAACATCATTTTGTTACAGCTATTTCTCTCTTAATAGTGAAAGGATAACTTCATAAATATAAATGGTAAGAAAAACAATTACTTCTCTATTCTGCTATCAGGGAGAAAAAATTTCTATTTACATTTTTTCAGTGTACTATAGCTAAAGGTGCTTGATCCCTCACCCTTCAATACACAGCTATTCTTCCTGGAGACCCTACATAACATTGTCCTGAGGACCTACATTAGGCCACCTTCATCCTCACTTCCTTGCTCTTGTCTTTCTGTCCAATTTCTTATTGCTAATCTGAAGCCTGAACTTGCTTTTGTCTAACATCCTGGCTCAGCCTGACTCCTCATTTGCCCACTATCCTTAGTTTCTCACTCTACTCAGGAGGGCAGTTAATTCTCTTTTGATTGAGATATCACCTGCAGAGATGCTGCCTGTAAACTTTGCAGCTCTGAAAGGCCCTTACATGAAAGGGGATCCTCTTTCCTTTCTCAAGGGAAGGGAAATTCTTATTTGTAAGAATGAAATGATGCAGAAGAAAAGGCACGATAAACATTGCAAAAATAAGCTTTTTTTTTTTGTTAAATGAAATGTAATCACTTATTAAATGAAATATTTCCTTAGGAAATAAGGTAACTTAAAAATAACCTCTCGTCTTTCTATCTCTTTCCGCCTTTCTTCCTCCCGTTGTCTCTCCAATTCCCTCTGTTTCTCCAAGCGTTTTTCTAATTCAAGCTGTTTCTTCCATTCTTGTTCTTGTAATTCTCTCTGCTTTCGTTCCCACTCTTCCTTTTCTTTTTGGGCTTTACGTTCTGCCTCCCTCTGCTGCTGCTCCATCAAGACTTGGCGACGCTTCTCCAGTTCCATGTTTCCTCGCTCATAGTTGGCTTTCCGCTTGTCCTCAAAAGTAACTAAAGAAGGTACACTGTAAGCTGTGCTCACAGTAAGAGCCGACAGGACCTGCATCTAGTTCAACAAACTTACACCATGTGATCATTTGAGTGCTCTCATTTTTTGGCTATTTGTCCTGAGAATAATTTTAACTCAAATGTAAATTGGAAAAAATTTACTTTCTTCTAAAAATATTCATTTGAAAAAACAAATTTCCATGTTTGAATCAATCCAAGAGAAAAATAATTTGACTATCCTTGCCAATAAAAATACTGTTTCAACTGTTTTCTCAGAGTTTTCTTCAAGGGCAATTAAAGTTGTATGGCTATACATTTGTTTTATTTGATATATGTAACAAACTTTCTAATATTTTAAAACCGCTACGTATGTACTTTTTCAACCAATATCTTTAAAAAAATTTTTTTAAAGAGAAAGGGAAAGAGTGAGAGAAAGAAATGATATAATCAATTTTATTTCTTTTATTTTTTCATCTGGCCTTCACTTCTCTGACATTTAGTTGTGAATGAGGTGCTGGGGTTTGAACCCGGGTCCTCATGCATGCCAGGCAAGTGCTGCAACTGCTGAGCCACTGCTCTACCCCCATCACAAAGCTTGCTCTAATCATCCAGCCTAATTTGGACACTGTCTTTTCTTCCTTCAGTCTTCTCATTTTGCCTATCTTAATTTTACTGACATCAAAATTCATCCCATTTACCACCAGCTTTCTCATATAGTATATACAATTTAAAGAATGTAAAAATTCTAAATATTCATTTACATTTTGAAACAAAATTCTATAAGAACTCACTATAAACATACAACTCAGATGTTCAAGGATACCTGGTAATTTCTTCTGAGGTTCCTCTTCTTGAATTTTCTGATAAGAAGGCAGAGTTCCATTAATGGAATCAATTTGCTTTCCTCCTCTAAGAAAAGCAAAAAAACAAATTTAGCATCATGCAGTTGGGGAATTTTCAGATAAAACAATACAAACTATCAATGATTAAAGCAATTTAATATTTGGAATATACTATTAAAGATATTTAAAATATAGTATGGTTTATAGTTACAATGTACAGCAATATATTGATATTCAAGCCAAAGAAATCTGAATTCAAAATATAGATTCGGCTAATTGCTATTCTTGGGCAAGTTTCTCTTAATTTTTTTAGTTATCAATTTCCCTATCTATAATATGGTAAAAACACACCTTCTTCTAGCATGTACAAACCTTCCAGTGTAGCTCATTGGCTATATATTAAAAGCAAATGCCAGCACAAATATTTAACTGTCCTTTAAAGTAGAACACAGACCCCAATAATTCCCAAAGTAAAAGTACACCTGCCAAGTGACGAAAACCCCAGCTCTTCTCCATAGGCACTCACCTGAAAGATGGAGGGACAAGCTCAGGAGGTAAAGTCAATGGTAATGGCTGTCCAGCTTTGGCCATGTCAGTGAGGTGCATAGCAAGGATAAACTCTTCAGCTTTTAGCTGTCCGTCACCATCAATGTCAGCCAGAGTCCTAAAGAAAATGTAAAGTTCACAACTTTGCCCATTTGGAGGAAAATACTGTCTAAACAAATTTTTATTTTTAGAAGAATAATGATGGTAAAACTGCTGGGCTATCATATTTTAGTGAAATGTAAATATACACAGAAATATATAAATACAGAAAATAAATTAATTTTTACCCTTAATTTTCATAACATAAAAGAGGGAGATCTCAGAAACAGAATGGAAAATATCCATTCAGAGAAGATGGCTTATTTCATGTTCAATTCACCTATGAAATCACATTTACCTATAATGAGATAGACTGATTCTCCATAGATGTCATTACATAAAACTATAATTTACATATGAAATGTTATATTCTGAAGAACAATGCTTTGCACAATTACATTTGCTTTGAAAGTTAACATTAACTTTCAAAGGGCTGCTTTTTTTTTTTTTTAAAGAGAGAAGGACAGTGAGAATGAGAGGGAGAGACAAAGAGAATCAATTTTTATTGAGTTTTTCACATGGCTTTCATTCTTCTGACACTTAGTTGTGTATGTGGGTGCTGGGGTTCGAACCCATGCACTTGCGCATGCCGGTCAAGCACGGTAACCACCGAGCCACTGCTCCAGCCCCTGAAAGGGTTGCTTTTATGGAGCATCTTTATGTTACAAACTTTTATAGAAACAATTATTTTTTTCCAGAAACAATGTATTTCTTATACTAGAGGATGGATAGTTAAAAATCATAATTAATGAACAAACTCACCAAATAGTAGCTAGCTGAGTTTGAGAAAGATTTGACTGAAGAAGGGCATTTCTAGCTTGAAAACCTGATTGAGTGGGAAAACCATAAAGAAAAAATTCTTTAGCCTCTTTAAAGTTATACAAACCTAAATAACTATATAAAATATATGTTATATAATTATATAACAATAAGATAATGCTGCAGGTGTCTTGGGAACTTTTAACATCAAAATGTTCTTACCATGTACCACATACTGAGCATTCAGCAGTAATCAAACACAGTCCTCACTCCAAGAAGTTAAAAAGATAGAATTAGCCAGTTCAAGTACTCCCCTGTGTTCTTTCATCAAAATAGCAGTGCACAAAGTGGCTGACATAAAGAAAAATTCACTAGGCAGAGAGAGTATGAGAGGCTCCCCAGTCTTCTTGTATTCCCAGGGCAATTTGAAGTATGACTTCCTTAACACATTCTCAGATTTTCTCTTTTCTGATTGTCTCTACTCTCACTCTCTTCCTAAATGATATATAAGTACTATCATTCCTCTAAGGAAACTCCTGGGAATTCTTGTCTCTTTGTATTCACATCCATTTCTATGGCTTTAAACAGGCACCTAGAACCTGATGATCTCCAAATGCATATCCACAGCCCAAAGCTCTCCTCTAAGTTTATACTGCTATATCCACTCAAATACCTACTTAGGTATTTTACAGCCACCTCAAACCAAACACGTAAAAGAAACTCTCTATATTCCCTTCTACAACTTTCTTCTGAGTTTTTACCCCAAAGCACTCCCTCAGCCTTCCCTTCTGCATGACTGGCATCACTCTCTACCCAGTGACTCAAGTCAGAAATCAAAAAGTCCCCTTGATCCCCCTCTCTCATATATACAACATCAATTCCTACAACTCTACGGCACTGCATATCTGCATCCTCCACACTTTCTAAGTCTCAATTTAAATTTCACTTTCTCAGGTCATCTCTGTGTACCTTATTATCCAATATACTTCTTGCTTCCTTCATATCTTCTTTGTAATGTAATCTAATGTAATTTTTATTTGTTTGTTTACCTCTTGTCTGCTGTTTTCTCTATCATGCTATCAAGTTTTAAGATGACAAACCCTGTGAATGCTTTTTCACCAGTGCATACCCAATTCCTCATAAATGGATGCTTAATAAAATAATTTATGAAGTTGAGGGCTGGGGCAGTGGCTCAGCAGTTATGGTGCTTGCCTGGCATGCATAGGTTCAAACCCCAGCACCATGTACACAACCAAGTGTCTGAGCAACCAAAGCCACATGAAAAATTAAATAAAAATTGATTCTGTCTTTCTGTCCCTCTCCCTTTAAAAAAAAGAAAATCATGAAGGTAGAATGCAAAGTTTGCCTCTATTTAAGGTGCAATGGGGACTTATATGATAGTACCTAAAAATAATAACTTACATTTATTGAATGCTTACTAAGAATGCTTATTATGTTTTTGTAATAGACTTCCTGATTTGGAATGTCATATGAGGGAAATAGATACACAAAAAGCCTAAGAAGAGAACAGAACAGAAAAATCCTTGTCTGTTTCAAATGAGCATTTGCAGCTAGTAAACCAGTCCATGACTTGCTGGACCACAGATGAAATTATATGGCTTCTCTAAGGATGGTTTCCAAGTAGTAAAGCAGGTACCACACCTCCCACCTCTAGGTAACTGAACCACGAGCACCGGAAGAGTAGTCCCCATTCTGGGTTCAGCCTGAATCAAGACCTGCCCCATACAACTCTGCACACAACAGAGTTTAAACAACGCTTCCTCAGGAGCAGCTCCTACTACAAAGTCAGCACCATTGGTTCACTGAATGCGAACACAGAGGGCTTGCTAATCAAAGCTGCCATGTATTATAACATGTAATTGACTGTTTATATTATGTAACTTTTAAACCTTTTCTGCTCTATTTTTAATCTAGCTGTTTAACAGAAATCACATAAAGAGGGGCTGGAGCAGTGGCTCAGTGGTTACGGCAGTTGCCTGGCATGTGCAATGATGCAGGTTCAAACCGCAGCACCAAGTATACAACAAATGAGTCAAGAGCAATGAAAGCCACATGGAAAGTGAAATAAAAATTGTTTCTGCCTCTCTTCTCTCACTGTCCCTCAATCATTTTTTTTTTAAAAATTCACATAAGGAGAAACAATAGATATAGCTCATAGCCTTCATCCTACTACTCACCAAATTTCACATAGGAAACAAGAGTTAAGTAGGATTCTTCCAACAGAAATAGAAGACTATTTCAAACTTGAAAAAAGTTCAATAATGTTTCAGCTCTTAGACAAAAAGAACTGAAAGACAATCCCCTCATATTAAACAGACAAGAGACGGAAGGAATGTAAATGGTTAAAAACAACAACAACAACAACAACCCAGCATACTGCTGGAGGACTTCATATGAGTGCAAGCAAAGTCTGAATAATATAAAGGGCCACAGAGAGCCAGAAGAGTATTTTACTAACAAAAGCTCACATGTAAGTTTCATATAAACTCTTATAAAGATGAAAAAAAGAAAACTCCTTTAATGCAAAATGTAGGGTCCAAACAAATTCATTTTTTCAAAGAATGGGATCGTTACTACATTTATTTCAAGTAAGTTTCAACATTATATCTCACAGAATCTAACATTCCATTACTTTATGTAATACTAAGAAAAAAACACTGTCACTAAAGTTACTACACAGTACACTAAGACACTACTTAAGGCAACATTCATGCCAGTTTCAGACATTAAAATACTTTTTAAGAAGTATAACTTGGGGGCTGGAGCAGTGGCTCTGTTGTTATGGCACTTGCCTCACATGCGCATGTACGCGAGTTCGAACCCCAGCACCACACACACAACGAGGTGTTGGAGGAATGAGGGTCACATGAAAAACTAAATAAAAATTGCTTCTCTCTTTCTTTCTCACTGTCCCCTGTTTCTTTAGAAAAAAAAAAAAAAAGAAGTATAACTTAAAAATTCAACATAGCTAAGTGTGGCAATGCACACTTGTATTCCCAGCTACTTGAGAGGCTGAGGCAGGAAGAGCCCAAGTTCAAGGCCAGCCTGGGCAACATAATAAGACCCTGTCACAAAATGAAAAATAAAAGGGATGGGGATTTAGCTTAGTGGTAGAGAATTCCTAGGTTTAATCTACAGGACTGGAAAAAATACACAGCATACCTTGTTTGACATAATTTGATAAAACTGTAGAAAATTTTCGCTCATGTAAAAATAGGTACATTTAAAAACACATAGTACATAACATGTAAATTATGAAGGACAAAAATACAACAGTTCCACTATCCTGAATTTTGTGGGCTCAATTCCATTGCTTTAAGGGAAAAAGTTTTTATTTATGTAGGTAAGTATCTTTAAAGAAAACACTGTATGTTTGTTTGTTCAATCAATTCCAAGTCTTATTGCTCCTTTACCCTACTACTGAACTACAGACCCAATGCTCCTAATTCACTATCTGTTTTTCATTCTCCAAACATGACATGTACTTTTTTTACCCATTTTTATTCGTGCATTATAGCTGTATACAATGATGGGATGTGTTGCTACATATTTATACATACACATAACAATATAATTTGGCCAATATCACTCTCCAGCACTTCCCCCCTCCCTCCCATACCCCCCCCCCGGGGTCCTTTCCCCTACTGATCTCCCTTTGATTTTCATGACATCCACCCCTACCTTTCTTTTCCTTTTTCCTCTCTAGCTTCTGCACATGAGAGAAAACATAACACCTTGACCTTCTGAGTTTGGCTTATTTTGCTTAACGTAATGGTTCCTATCCTAGTTCTATCCATTTTCCTGCAAATGACATAATTTCATTTTTCTTTATGGCTGAATAAAACTCTATTGTGTGTATGAATCACATTTTCTTTATCCATTCATCTATTTATTGATGGTTCCATAATTTGGCTACTGCAAATTATGTTGCTATAAACATGGGTATGTATATATCCAGTAGTATGATGACTTTAATTCTTCAGGATAAATACCAAGAAGTGTTACAGCTGGGTCATATGGTGGGTCCATGCCTAGTCTTTTGAGGAAACTCTACACCAATTTCCACTGTGGTTGTCACCAATTTCCACTGTGGTTGTACTAATTTACAATCCCACCAACAGTGTGAAAGTATTTCTTTTCTCCACAACCTCTCTAGCATTTATTATTATTTGTATTCTTAATGACTGCCATTCTGACTGGTGTGAGACGAAATTTCAGTGTAGTTTTGATTTGCTTTTCCCTAATTGCTAATGATATCGATCACTTTTTCACATATTTGTTGGCCATTTGTTTCTTCTTTTGAGAAGTGTCTATTTAATTCATTTATGCATTAACTGCATTTTTTGATTTTTGGAATAAAGTTCTTTATATATTCTAGATATTAATCCTCTGTCAGAAGAGTAGCTCTCATTCTGTGGCTTCACTCTTCACATTCCTAATTGTTTCCTTTGCTGTGCAGAAGCTTTTTAATTTGATGTTGTCCCATTTATTAACTCTTGACATTATTTCCTGAGCTTTACAAGTCCTACTGAGAAATTCCTTGCTTGTGCCTAAAAGCTAGAGTGTTGACCCTATGTTTTTTTCTAGGAGTTGTATAGATTTTTGTCTAATCCCAAAGGCCTTTGGTCCATTTTGAGTTGATTTTTGTGCAGGGTGAGAGATAAGGGTCTAGTTTCATTCTTCTGCGTATGGATAACTAGTTTCCCCAGCATCACTTGTTAAAAAGGCTGTCTTTTCTCCAATGTACATTTTTGGTATCTTTGTTAAGGATCAGATGACTGTAGATGCGTGGGTTTGTTTCTGTGTCTTCTATTCTATGCCACTGGTATGTGTGTCTATTTTTAATGCCAGTACTGTGCAGTTTTTGTTACTATAACGCTATAGTATAATTTGAACTCAGGTATTGTGAGGCCTCCAGCAGTGCTTTTTTGGCTTAAAATTGCTTTGCTTTGGCTATTCCATATCTTTTATTCTTCCAAATGAATTTTAGGGCTGGTTTTTCTACATCTATGAAGAATATTATTGGTATTTTGATGGGATCGCATTGAATCTGTATATTTGCTTTTGGCAGTATGGCCATTTTGACAATATTAATTCTACCTTATCCACGAACATGGGAGGTCTTTCCATCTTCTGAAATTTTCTTCAATACTCTGTAGTATTCATTACAGAGGTCTTTCGCCTCCTTGATTAGCTTTATTCCCAGGTTATGGTGGTGTTTTTAGGCTATTGTGAATGGAACTGTTTTCCTGATTTCTTTCTCAGCAGATTCACTGTTGGTATATAAGAAAGCTACTGAATTTTTGTATGCTGAATTTGTAGCTGAATTTGTTTATTAGCTCTAGCAGTTGTTTGGTGGAGGTTTTTTGTTTTTGTTTTCTTTTGTTTTTCCCTTTTTCATCTGGTTTTTGTTTTTCCTCACTTAGTTGTGTAGTGGTGCTGGAGTTCAAACCTGGGTCCTCAAGCATGTCAGGCAAGAGCTCCAATCACTGAGCTACCTCTCCAGCCACTTGGTAGAGCTTTTTGATCTTCTAGGTATAGAATATCATCTGCAAATGGTGATAATTTGACTTTTTTCCTTTCCTATTTTTATCCTTTTATCTCCTCCTCTTGCCTAATTGCTCTGGCTAGAATTTCTAGCACTATATTAAATAGAGTGGACATACTTGTCTTTTCCCAGATTTTAAAGGAAATTCAAGGGGCTAGAGCAGTGGCTCAGCAGTTACAACACATGGTTATGGTACTTGCCTGGCGTGCACAAGGACCTGAGTTCAAACTCCAGAACCACATACACAACAGAGTTAGAGCAACGAAGGTAACATGAAAAACTAAATAAAGCTCATTCTCTCTCTCAGTCCCTCTCTTTAAAAATAATAAAAAATAAAAATAAAGGAGATTCAGTTTTTCCTCAATTACTATGAGGCTGGGTTTCTCATATAGCCTTTATGATGGTAAAGTAGGTTCTTTCTATCCCTTTCTTCAGTGTTTTGTTTGTTTGTTTGTTTTTTATCATGAATGGGTGCTGAATTGTGTCAAAGGCCTTCTCTGGATCTACTAAGATGACTAAGTGATTTTTGTCCTTATTCTATCTATGTGATGAATTATCTTTATTGATTTGCATGCATTAAACCTTCCTTGCATCTCTGAAATAAAACCAACTTAGTCATAGTGCATAATCTTCCTAATATGCTCTTATAAACATGATTTGCTAATATTTTATTAAGTACTTTTGCATCCAAGTTCATCAGAAATATTGGTCTGCAGTTTTCTTTCCTTGTGTGTCCTTACCTGCTTTGGGTATGAATGTGACACTGGCTTCATAGAATGAATTTGGAAGTGTTCCAACCTGTTCTATGTCATGGAATAATTTAAAGAGTATTGGCGTTAGTTCTTCTTTAACAGTTCAGTAGAATTCAGCTGAGAATTCATGTGGGCCCGGACTTTTCTTTGTTAGAAGGCTTTTTATTACTGCTACTATCTCATTACAAATTATTGGTCTATTTAGGTTTTCTATGTCCTCTTCAGTTTTGGCAAATTCTGTCTAGAAATGTATCCAAAAATGCTAGATTTTCCAATTTATTGGAGTATTAAGTTTTCAAAATAGTTCCTAATGATCTACTAGATTTCTGTGATGCCTATGGTGATTTCTCCTTTTTCATCTCTGATTTCATTAATTTGGGTTTTCTTTCTTTTTCTTTTGGTTAATTTGTCTAAGAGCTTATCAATCTTATTTATCTTTGTTTCATTAGCTCTTTTAGTTTTTTATTCTCAAGTTCATTGATTTTTGGCTCTGATCTTAGTTGTTTCCTTTCTTCTACTGGTTTTGGAATTGGTTTATTCTTTTTCAAGGCCCTTGAGATGCATCATCAGGTTTTTATTTGTGACCTTTTTGATTTTATTATGTAAGTACTCACAGCTATAAATTTTCCTCTTAGAACTATCTTCAGTGTCCCAGAGGTTCTGGTATGTTCTATCACTACTCTCATTTGAGTTTAAGAATTTTTTAATTTCTCCCTTGATTTCTTCTATTTCCCATTCATCATTCAAAAGAGTTGAGGCTGGAGCGGTGGCTCAGTGGTTACAGTGCTTGTCTGGCATGCGCAAGTACACGGGTTCAAACCCCAGCAACCATGTACACAACTAAGTGTTGGAGCAATGAAAGCCATGTGAAAAACTCAATAAAAATTGATTCTCTCTGTCTCTCACTCACTGTCCTTCTCTCTTATATATATAAAAAAAGAGTATTGTTCAATTTTCATGTGTTTATATAGTTTCTGTAAGGTTTTGTCATGTTGATTTCTAATTTCATTCCATATGCTCTGATAAGATGCAAGGAAACCTATCAATTTTTTAAAATTTTTTTCTAAGAGTTGCTCTGTAGCCTAAAATATGGTCTACTTTGGAGAAGGTTCCATGAGCTTCTGAGAATAAAGTGTATTCAGCTATTGTTAGATGAAATATTCCATAGACATCTGTTATATCCATTCAATTTATAATATTTTTCATGTTCAAAGAATTTTTAGCAAGTTTATGTCTGAAAGATCTATCAAATGGTGAGAGAGGTTTGGTGAAATCACCCAGTATTATTGTAATGGATTTCATTTAAGTCTTCAATTTGAGTAGCATCTGTTATGTCATTCGTCGTACCCATGTTTGGGGTATAAATATCACTGTTACATCTTCTTGTTGGATTGCTCACTTTACCAGTACCAAGTGACTTTGTCTCTTCTGATTAATTTTGGTATGAAGTCTGTTTTGTCAGATATGAGAGCAGGCACTCTTGCATGTTTTTGGGTTCCGTTTGCATGGTATATCAATTTCTATTCTTCCACTTTCGGCCTGTGGTTCTCTTTGCCTATAAGATGCATCTCTTGCAAACAACATATAGTTGGGGCTTGTTCTTTAATCCATTCTGTCAGCCTATGTCTTTTCATTGACGAGTGAGACCATTTACCTTCAATGTTATTATAAAGAGATATTTATTAATTCCTGCCATTTTGATTTTTTTTTCATATTTAATTTGGTCTTATTTCTCATTTGCTTAGCTACTCTTCAAATGAGATTTGTTCATTTGTGAGCTTGGGGATTTATTTCTTATTTCTTCCGTGTGGAGTTATTTCTTTAAATAAGTAAGTTTTGTAGTGCCAGTTTAGGCCATGTACTTTTTACTTAGGATTTCTTCTCCATCACTCTCAAATGCCCTTCAAGCTCTAAATCTTGACCTTTTCTCTTTTAGCTGATCCCTTCAGTATTATCTCCTCCCATTCTATGTTCCCTAGCATTTTAAGGCTCTATTATTTCTAAATACTTATTTTACTGTCTTATATCATAATTTCTAACTAAGTGGAAAAGTCAGAAATCAGGAACTCTACTTGCCTATTACCCACTGTGTATATCCCCTTCACTAACCTCAATTAGTAAAAGTAAAGTCTGGATAATATTCTAGCCTGGACTCAAATGTTCTACAAGGATCTAAGACTAAGTCTAATAGACATATTTGGGTTGGAGCATGAAAGGATGGTGAACAATGCTCATCTGAGATTTGGTTGGGGCAAGCAGAAAAAAGGTCCACCAATAGTGAAAGGGATGCTCAAAGTAAGCAAAGGCTAAATTTCACACACCATGCTTGGTCACATGGGTTTCCTCCCTGCACTGAAAAGCTTAGAAGAGGAGGTTTGAGATACCTGAAAGACAGATTTTTCCCAAAATGTTGGGGTATATACTTGTGTGTTCAACTTGAGTGTAAGAACTTTGAAAAAAGGGATCAGGTTGAATCCATCCCTGAATTCCATACAACTTAAAATATTTTTATTTGTTAAATACCTTCTAAATTTTTTGGACATTAAACTTTAGATGAGCTACAAAGTACAAAAACAAGTAACAGTTTTTCAAAGGAAGTCCATATAAAAGAACTTAAATTTCACATTCTGAAGGCACTGTATACAGCTTACCTGAGAGATAACCACTCATGCTTTTGTCAAGACTATTAAATTTTTGCCGATATTTTAATCTTGAAGGCTGAGGAACTGCCCACTCTGAGGTCCCAGTCTTGGGCGAGTTCCCTGAGAGTGAAGCAGTTGAGGAAGTTGAGCTATAACAAAATTTATTTAAAAATTTCTGTTACTAAATAAAATACCTTCAATTAAACTTTATAAGATAGACATTAAGAATCATACCTTTTATAATATGACTTTTTATATTTGATACTTTTTAAAAACTTAAATCTAAGCAATTATCATTATTCTTAGCAAACCAAGTACCACAAATGTATAGAACTCCAAGGGGCTACCACATATCAACAACCCACTACGTGCCAAGCCTTGTATTGTGCTAGGGCCTTTAAAAATAGCATTTCTAATCTTCCCAACAAACTTACAACATATTATTGCCCTCGTCTTTTAGATGAATAAACTTTGGCTCAGTGATATAAAGAAAAAAATAAGGTCACAAAGTCAGTGAGTGTTTATAAACTGACTGGAATGTTGTTCCTTTGGGTCATAGCAAACACTGCACACTCCTTTGAAGAGCACAATGATCTCTAAGAGAAGTGATGCTTCTATGCTATCTAAAATTTAAAAGAGACACCCAATCAACAGAAGTTACTCAAGAAATAAATTGACAATGTACAATGATTATGAGACATTTTGAGAAACATTTTTTGTTTTGTTTTGAAATGAGGTCTCATAATGTTACCCAGGCTGGCCTTGAACTCATTGATCCTCCCACTTCAGTCTCTCAAATTGCTGGGATTACAGGTATGCACCACCAAAATGCCCAGCATACATATGCATATATATATATATGCATATGTATATATATATATACACATATATATGTACATAATGTATATATTCTGTACATATATATATTTTAAAAGGCCAAGTACATAGCTTGGGGAG
This sequence comes from Aplodontia rufa, assembly GCA_004027875.1. Taxonomy (NCBI): domain Eukaryota; kingdom Metazoa; phylum Chordata; class Mammalia; order Rodentia; family Aplodontiidae; genus Aplodontia; species Aplodontia rufa. The sequence goes on along the minus strand of PVKS010014447.1, from coordinate 9,377 downwards.
AAAAGTTGACTAATTAAAATACAACAGAATATTTTTTAGTTTACATAAAACATTTTTTCCAAATGTAAACACCACATTTAATAATTCTGAACATAAAAAACTTACTTTATGTGAGCTGTAAGTAGATTTACCTTAAGTATTTACATTTGGTCAATACAAAGTAAAACCTGGATAAGCTCAGAGCTTATTAAATACTTCTCATCAAAAGCATAAAAAGTTGTCTAAGTATTTAAGTATTCATACCTACTAGATCCTAAATCAATCAGAGACTGGGCCTTCTGTATACTAGCACCACCAAATCCTCCCATCATCAGACTGTAAGATGATGTATGAGGCAATGCTAAAAAAAAAAAAAAAAAAAAAGAAAGAAAAAGAAAAAAGAAATTCACACTAAGCAATGTCACAAAGAAGGAAATATGTCTATTTGAACACAAATGTGATAATTTCTTTCTTCACATGACATACTGACTCATTAGACACTTACTTGATGAAGAATAAGGAATGGATAAAGGCTGAATGAGACTAGCAGTTCCGTTTGGTAATGATGATGTACTAACAGAAGGCACTAGGGGAGTAGGCATCATTAAAGGAGGAAGACTAGTCCCTGAAGTTGCAGAGGACAACGGTGTTGTTATAGGTGCAACTGGAGGCAATGACTGAGGAACGGACAAATTGGGCATACTTCCCATCCCTAAAGACAAAAAAGAACACATTTTACAATGCTAGTTAGTCAATTATGAAGCACATGCCAAACAGCAAGCATACAGTATAGTGAACCATGACACCATTCATAAAAAAATCATGGGCAAACTATCCTTTAAAATTCAGTAAAGCAAGGCTAGCGGGTGGTGTTGGTTAATTGGTAGAGTGCTTGCCTAGCATGCCCAAAAGCCCTGGGTTCAATCCCCATTACCACAAAAAAAAAAACAAAAAACTTTCACTAAAGGAGTCTTGAAACAAACATGAGAAAGGTACTACTGCTTTTAAATTTAATATTTTGACTTATATGAACTAGGAAAATGCCTACTAATCAGTGAAAAATTCTCTTCTCTCATTGTGATTAAACCTAAGCATCCTTTTCCAATTAAATATTAGTATCCTCAAAGACAGACAATTTTACTTGATCAAAATTTTTTTAACTAAAGGAAAACAAACTTTACGTAAGTGCTAACTTAGTTACTTGACTAACACACACACACACTCCCGAAACAAAAAAGGGTTGTAATTACTAAATACTTTAGGAGACCTATTTATGCATATGATTATTGCAAGAAAGCATGGCACATATTTAATTTCTCTTATATGCAATGTATCTATGAATTCAAGGACAATTTTTTAAAAGAGCAAAGCAAAGACATTTGTTTACAAATTGAAAAATACTAAGTTCAAAATATGCATATGGTCACACAGTGATTTGCTACCATCTCTAGAGCTCTGTGTAATCATGAAAGAATTAGGTATTTTAAGATCTAACATCTGGAGTGAATAAGTGTTTCTCATTCACAAAGATAGCTAACTGAATGGCTCCAATCAAAATGAGTGCTTCTCACATAATTAATGGCTAATCAAAATTAATAGGAAACCTATCAACTCGTTATCTTAGATGAATATATACAAAATCTACAAGCTTTGGCCCTCAATTTAGCTGGCTAATTAATATTTATTCGTTTATTTATTGGTACAAGGAATTGAACCCAGAGGCACTCTATCACTGAGCCACATTCTCAGTTCTTTTTATTTTTTATTTTGAGATAGGGTCTTGCTAAGTTGCTGAGGCTGGCCTCAAATGTACAATCCTCCTGCCTCAGCCTCCCAACTCACTGGGATAACAGGTATGTGCCACCATGCCCAGCACTAATTAACCTTTAACTTTAAGAAATTTCTATTTACATATGATTTAAAATGTCTTTCCCAATTAAACCCTTTTAAATGAGTCTAAAATTGTCTACTTTTTGTTTTATTTGGTTTTAAGTAACATAATAATTTTATACACTTATGAAGTACACAGTATTTTTTTTTTTTTAGTACACAGTAGTTTTTGATGCATGTATATACATTCTGTGATGGTCAAATCAGGGTATTTGGCATATCCATCATCTCAAATAGTTATTTATTTGTGCTAAAAACATTCAAAGTCCTCTCTTCTGGTTATTTTGAAATATATGATACAATACTGTTAATTATAGTCACTGCACTGTGCAACACACACCAGAATTTTTTCTCCTCTGTAACTATAATTTTGTACCCACTGACCATTTTCTTTTCAACATCTCTTTCTCCTCCCTCTACAGCTCTGGTAATCACCATCCTACTTTCTACTTGGGTGAGTTCATAGAGCAAAGTACGAATAATATTTAGGATCAGCTATAAATAAGGGGGGGGGCATATAATCATTACCCAATTGGTAGTTTTCAAAGGGGATTATGACTAGACCAGATATCAGACCAAAGGCATAAAACAGAACTGGTCTGGAAAACTGGAACACAGTGACATCCTAGATATGACAGTGAATTTAATATTTTTTATCTTAGACATGACAATTAACTTGGGATTTGAGGACTGTCATTTTGTGCTAACAAATCCTTTTCTGATTCCCAAGTATTATTCTAGTAATCAAGCTAAACTATCAAATACAGGCAATCAAAATAATACATACCGAAACGAGCAGAGATTAATGGAGAGAACATAGGGGGTTGTTTCATAATGGGAGGGAGAACCATGGGCAACTGTTGGCCCTGAAGCTTTAGTTTGATGAGTTTCATAGCTATGGAAAACTCTTGCTGATCCATCTTCCCATCCTTGTTCAGGTCTGATAAGGCCCTAAAAGGAGTATGAGGTGGGTAGTTTGGTATGTGGCAAGGGTGGTATAGAGAAAACCATTAGTGTTAAGGTTGACAAAATAAAAACAAGGACATAGTATTCATATGTATATCATCACTTAATTAAACTATATATGAATAACAAAAATATAAAACCTACACATTAATAAATACCGACTAGAAACAGATTCTAATTTAAAAAAGTATCTATCTATATAGAATCTATAGACCTACGGGATGAATTCCCATAGATATAAAGAAATGACTCAAGAATACAGTCATTTTAAATTTAATTTGTTTGTTCATTCAAATTTTTATTTAATCATGCTATATGTTTGGCATTCTATTCAGTATAGGGATATTCCAAGAGGAAAGGAAGATAGGGTAGTAGTTGCTATTTATTATAAATACACTGGAAAACACAACCCCAGACATTCTAGAGAATAATTTTTTTAAAAGAGGAAGGGAGGGCTACTTTTGAGTTTATAGATGATGAAATAAATACAACCACTACAAATTAAGAGAAAGAAAAATTTTAGGGCTGAAGAGGTGGCTCAGTGGTTGGAGCACTTGCTTGGCATGTGCAAGGACCCAGGTTCAAATCCCAGCACCACACACATAACTAAGTATTGGAGAAACAAAGGCCAGATGAAAAAAAAATAGATAAAATTGATTCTCTCTCTCTCTTTAAAAAAAAAAAAAAAAAGAAAGAAAAGAAAAGAAAAAAAAGATGGCTGAAGTGGTGGCTCAGCGGTTTCAGCGCTTGCCTGGCATGTGTGGGTTCAAACCCCAACAATATATACACAGCAAAGTGTTGGAGAAACGAAGGCCACATGAAAAACTAAATAAAATTGATTCCCCCACCTCTGTCCCTATTTAAAAAAAAAAAAAGAAAGAAAATTTTGAGATTCTGCCAAATTAAAGAAGTATTTCTTGACAATGATGATGTATACATCTTCTTTCCTCAAATATTCTAATAAAATTAGAAATTTATATTATGGGAGGAAAACTCAGTTATTTTCATATATTTGCTCAATAAAATTGAAAACATCTTTACTTAATAATTTTTTTTAAAAGAGAGAAGGACAGTGAGAGCGAGTGGGGGGGGCAGAGAGAATCAATTTTTACTGAGTTTTTCACATGGCTTTTTTTGCTCTAACACTTAGTTGTGTACGTGGATGCTGGGGTTTGAACCTGTGTACTTACACATGCCAGGCAAGTGCCATAACCACCGACCCACCACTCCAGCCCCACTTAATAATAATTAAGTACAAATAAAAATAATTTAATGTTAACACTATACTACAAAAAATAGTGATAGGCCATAAGAAATATAAACACATTTATAAAAGAAAACATTTTACCATATTTCAGCTAAAACAGGAGCCGGCAGACCTGATTGTAAGAAAAAAGTACGGGCTTGATCACCTGAAGATAATAAAAACAAAAACCAGCAGCGCATTAGTAAATGAGTTACTCAAATGCCTCTGAATAATAATGGACATGTTATTGGTTTATTAAAATTTTAATTCCAATCATTATACAATGAAGTAGAAATACAAAGATGAAATTATTTATATTACTTTAATAAGACAGTTTTAGAACATAAGTCACAATTGAAGTTATATTAATCAATGATGTAGGATTACATTATTCATCTTAAATTTTCCATAATTAGGAGTCTTATTTGATAATATTTCCATTTAACAAAATTATAGTTAAAAACACTATCTCCTAAGAGTTCTACATAAAAAGTACCAAATGCTAGGAGCAACAGTCCTCCTTGGTTTCAGCATATTCCTACACGTCTTGCTGTTTACGCCAAGAATGCAAAACCCTAATTCCTCTCTGCCTAGGTCATTTCTCAGAATCATTATTTGTAAGTGAACAATCTTAAGGAACAAGGTAATGTCTCCTACTGGGACAAAGAACATATTTGCTTTACTTCTTGCTACAAGATGGTGGGTTCCCTGAGCTCAGGGTTTCTCTCCTGCAACACAACTACTACATGTCTTAAAAATAAACTATAGGGGCTGGAGCAGTGGCATGGTGGTTACAGTGCTTGTCTGGCATGCACAAGTACATGGGTTCAAAGCCCAGCACCCACATACACAACTAAGTGTCAGAGCAATGAAAGCCATGTGAAAAACTCAATAAAAATTGATTCTCTCTCTCTCTCTCTCTCCTTCTCTCTTAAAAAAAAAAAAATAAATAAACTATAATAGTTAAGAGGATGGATTCCAAAGTCATGCTGAAATATTTCAAAGTGCAGATCAACACTTGCTACCTTTATGACATTAAGCAAGTTCCATAACTTCTCTAAGTCTTGGTTTTAGTATCTGTAAATGAAGACAACAATGCATCTATCTCCAAGGGCTGCAGGAAAGGTAAAATGACAGCAGACATTTATCACAACATACGGCATTGGTACAAATACAAATTAAAAAAACAGTTAAGTTGTTCTTGTCATGACTGTTACTGTATATAAAGCATTAAGATGCTTTGGCATAAAACTAAAAAGTTTCATTTTTAGAAAACAATTTGAAAGACACACTCACATTAATCACCTTTTGGCTCTGGTGGTCTTTCTACAAAGCAAGGTTAGCATTAACAATCAATGAATGGCACAGCCTCAAAGATAAAAAGCTAATATTATGAAAACACATTTCAGAAAAAAAAAAATCTAGATTACGTTCCAGGAAAAGAATCTAAGAAATAAACCGAAAACTTTTGGATATAATAGTATGATGTGAAAACTAGACAATTAAGCAGAAATTCTTGACTGTGCCAAATCCAAAACAACAAATCAAGATTGTGCCAGGAAAAATAAGAAAGTTGGTATTTTTTTAAATTCTAGAACTCTTATTGATACAAATTTTATCACTTCATAAAAAGCAGAAATCACAAATAAAAATAAATAAGCACAAACCTGTTATGTAGCCACCTGAAGGCTTGAGGTTATCAAACTGTTTGTCATGCTTAGTGCGTTCTTCAGAGGTAATAGCCCACATGTTCGGTCCTCCTACAACACACATGAAAGACAAATTACAGTGTGTAAGTGAGATGGCTCAAAATGGTGCGTATGTGATAATGCTCAATTCTAAAATGTGCTGTGACTCATAAGTGTTCATTTAAAGAGTACTTAACGTGTGAGTGACACAAAATACAGAGCTCTACCAACCATGTGCAGCATGGCCTTAAGGCTTTTCACTCATTCACTCAACTACCATCTTTTGAACAATTACTATATACCACTCACTGAAATAAACTAAATACTGGCAATAAAAAGATGAACAAAAATATTATCCCTATTCTCAAAGTATGCATATCTAGAAAAGAACTGCCACCATTTACTGTGTTAACCTGTGAAGAAGAAACCTAAGCAGAAATATATAGATGAAAAGCTGTGGTAATTCTAAGTTAGAAGCACCAGGAATAAGATAACAGAAAATGTTAAAACTGAGGCTGATAAAATTTCATTGGATTACAATGCTTATCTTCAAATTCTTTATTATAACTTACACGAGTATGCTTCTATTATAAATGTATGCATGATTCCATATACACACATATATACTGTTTGAAAATTGTTTGGGTATCTTAGGTTAAAATAGGTTACACAATAAATTTTCTCATTAAAATTAGAGAAAAAAGAAGACTGAGGCAGAACCTTGAAACATGGCTTGAATTTTGCCATGTGAAGACGTAGCATGACAGCATTTCTCTCACACAAAAAAGGAGCAGCATAAGAAGTCCAGGCATGTGCAAGGACTCTAAGACACAGAGAAAACTACTAGCTGGAGTACATGAATGAGAAAGTGACAAGAATTAGGTAAGCTTCACTGAACTATAAAGGGTCTTTTATTTATTTTATTTTTTGCAGTACTAGAGATCAAACCCAGGGCCACAGGCATGTCAGGCATGCATTCTACCACTCACCTACACTCCCATCCCTGTAAAAAAGTCTTAAATATCATCCTCAAGAGTCTGACCTTTACTCTGAAGTTATGGAAAGCCACACAATACTTTTTTTTTTTTTTTTAAGAGAAAGAGAGGGACAGTGAGAGAAAGAGGGAGAGGGAAACGGATCAATTTTATTTAGTTTTTCATGTGGCTTTCGTTGCTCCAACACTGCTGTGTATGTGGTGCTGGGTTTTGAACCTGCTTCCTCGCACATGCCAGGCAAGTGCCCTAACTGCTGAGCCATGCTCCAGCCCCCACACAGTACTTTTTAAAATAGCTTTTAATTTGAAATAATTTTAGACTTACAGAAAAGTTGCCAAAGATAGTAAGGGTGCCTATATAGTTCAACCAATTTCTATTATGTTAACACTTTATAAAACCATGTACATTTATCAAAACAAATAAGTTAACATTGGTATACTACTCATAACTGAACTAAAACTTCCTCCTACCAGTAGTGATGGCTGCTAAACCTACAAAATTGGCTTCTACGTACTGACAACAATACATGTGTCTGTGACTGATGATTCTGCTAACTGGAGCAACTGGCAAAAGGAAGCACTCTTCCTGGAGGCACTCTTGGGGTCTGAATGCTTGACCCATGGAGGCCTAGTGACTCCCTAGCTTAACAGCCCCATATTGAAGTGGATCAACTTAAATTCCACAACTAATAAGGTGAGAAGGAACTGAAAACCCTTGCTTATTAAACAGAAATGTCACACTCCAGAATACTCAACAGTCTGTACCCAGCAGCATCTAGGCTTTACATATATAAAAGTGGCAGCTACCCCTCTGAGAGAAAATCTTACACCCATTCCACCTTTATTCCAGGAAGGTCACTGTATCAATGAAGCCCTCAATTTAGAGAAGTTGAAAGCCACTGGTGTCCAATGGACTGCACTGGCTGCTCAGCCTCAGAGTTACCTACACTGAAATGAAAGGAGATGTGGTCATTCCGTACAGTGGGCAGAATTTGGATTCTTGGGCTGCTGCCAACAGTGAAGCTATTGGGTTTGATACTTGGAAAATTACAGACTGCCACATTAAACACACCCTCTCTGGGGTTGTAAATCAAAAACATCTTTCAACTGTTAACTGCACTGTCTGGGTCACATATGTACAGTGAGGACCTATTCTTTGATTTAGATGGAACTCAAGCTGATGATAAAGTGTGACCATGTTTCTGATGTAGAGGACACCAATGCATGCCAGACTCAATCACTGTCTGTGTGTATCTATGTATATGCATGGGGTTGGGGATGTCTCACTGTATCAGGCACTGCTTCCTTTCAACTCTTGGCAGAAAGATTACACTGAATGTCTGATCTCTCTCTCAACTATTAGCAGTGGGTGCCTCAAGCCATTGAAATTTTTTGCTCATATTTTTTAAATAAATTTTTTTAAAGAGCAGTTTTAGCTTCACAGAAAAACTAAACAATTGGTACGGAGATCTCCCTTACACCCTCTAACCCCACATACCCACAGTCTTTCCTATTACAATACTCACCATTGACACTCTCTTGTTTACCAATCAGCCTATGATGCCCACACTATTATAGCCCTTGAAACTACTCTGTCATGTTTTCAGCTTTCTGGGCCATATACACTCTGACATCAATGTTACCCTAGAAGCTGCTCAACAACACACCTAGAATGGGCTCATTAGCTGCTTCCAGGCTATTGATTAGGCCTAAGAGGTGAGGGTGGGGGAATACATAGACCTATCATAGGAATTCTGGTATACATAAAGTGCTTTTGAATATATAAATATGTTGCAAGCAACACCTGACTAACCAATATCCTATGCCATAGTTTTTCAACTCCAGGTTATATATTAGAATCATCTAAGGAACTCTGGAGAAAAAAATATTAAGGCCAATTGCAGATCAATTAAATCAGAATCTCTAGGGGATGGGACACAGTCTTCATAATTTTTTACAAGCTCTCCAGGTGATTCTTTCAAGCAGCCAGGGCTGAGAATCCGTCCTATATAAACCATGTCACCCACTGCTTCCTCTTCTCACCTGGAATATTCCTCTCCATCTCCACTCTTCCAGCTAACTCTGGATAATCACAAGCAAATAGAACTATCCAAATGCAACACATGGGGGATGGATTTCAGTGACTTGTGTAGTCTAGTATCTTGATGAATTCATTGTCCTAATGATGATATATATCCCTCAATTCTAACCAATAGCTTAAAAGATGAAATAATCTCTCCTCATTCACTTATTCTCTTAATAGATATGTATTTTTCTTAACTTCCTTTAACCGTACTACTCTATCAATTCTTCATCATATAAATCATAAAAACAACCTTCTCTGTTTCTTTTTTTAATTTTTTCATCTGTTTTTTTTGCTTTTCCTCCGCTTATTTGTGTATGTGGTGCTGGGGATTGAACCCAGGGCCTCATGCATGAAAGCACATGCTCTGTCATTGAGCTCCACACCCAACCCTGACTTCTCTTTAATTATGTTTCTCCCTTGAAATTGAGTCGAGTAAAGAAACTAATTTACTGAGCACTCCCCATGTGGCAGGCATATATGAGTTTGCTTTTTTATGTGTTTAGATTTTTAATTTGGTGCAGGGGCGTG
>PVKS010014446.1:0-48338 GCA_004027875.1 Aplodontia rufa | reverse complement strand
GGACTGTTTTCAAATTGGAACTACCAAGCAACAGCTCTAGTTATGGATGATATTGCTTGCAAGGAGGAAGGAAAACTGAGCATGCCTCAAATGATCCTGTCACCAATAGACTACATGTCCTCTCCATTTTTTTCTAGTTGAATTATCTTCTTTGAAATTGTTATGACTGTTTCAGCATAATAATTAGTAATTATGGGTGACACTTTTGTAGCTCTTGCTTGTTATGACCTACCAGGCCCTTAACAAGCACATCATAGAAGTTAAGTGCTTTAACTCTCTCAATTCAGGAGGTGTTATAACCATCAAACCTTTTCTACAAAATAGGAAGCTCGGTAATACCAAGTTCACGTGGCTTGTCCCAGGTCTTGCAACGAGCAGGTGCTGAAGGCTGTTCCAGGCAGAAGAGACGAACATGCGTTGCCCTGAATGCAGGGGGAGTTTAGAGCAAGCTGAGACTGCAAGTCTAAATGCAGAACAGGTGCTCAGGAGTGCGTGGCTCTGAACAAGATGGGAAGCAAGGGCCAGTTCTCTCAGGGCCTTGTAGATGCTGGCAAGAAGTTTGAGTTTATTGAAAGTTCAACAGACTTCCCAGGAGTGTTTAGTGGAGGTGCATAAGTACCAGATTTGTGTGTTAATCCCTATTAGTAGCTACTTGGAGAGCAATAAGGATAAGAGCAAGTTAGTACAGTACTGTGGTCCAGAGTACTGTTCCTCAATTTTAATATCCAAAAGAGACACCTGGGAGACCTTCTTAAAGTCCAGTAGATCTGGAGCAGGGTCCAAGTGTCTATTAGTAGATACCAGATGGTGCCAATGCTGTTGGTTCAGGGACCACATCTTGCATAGTAAGAAGAGGTGTTAACAGTAGGGCAGTTTCCCCAGAGCCCTATTCTTCCTGTTTCTGTTGGGATAAAAGAAACGAATTTTTTCCTAAGGTATATTTTCAGGCAACCCTTTGAGTGATTTGGTTTTCTCTATTGTTATAATTTGGATATGAGTTGTCCCCCAAAAGCTCATGTGTAGAACAGATGATGCAAGAAGGCTTAAGGGTGAAATGATTAAGAAGCCTTAATTCAATCAGCGGGTTGATCTCTTGATAAGGATCAACTGGGTGGAGACTGAAGGCAGGTAGGGTGTGGCTGGAGTAAGGTGCATCCTTAAGGGCATGTCTTTGGGGTACATGTTTTGTACCTGGCCAGTGGAGTCTCACTCTCTGCTTCCTGAATGCAATGCCCTGAGCCGCTTCCCTCCACCACTCACTTCCACCATGACGTTCAGCCTCCCTAGAGCCCTAAGGAACGGAACTGCCCTTCTATGGACTGCACCCTCTGAAACCGTGAGCCACCAAGTAAATGCTTCCCCCTCTAGTATTGTTCTTGAATTTTAGTCACAGTGCTAAAAAAGCTCACTAACACACCTATGTTTATGTTTCCTTCTTTTAAGAAACTCTTACATGTTATGAAAAACAGAGGAAAGAGACTTTTCCTCTCATGCAATTTTTTTTGTTTGTGATAGGACAGAGAAAATGTACATTATTTTGTCTGCTTCTCACTGAATCATAATTTTGGAATAAAAAACATGATCTTCTTTTATTTTCCTGATGTATAAAAATGTTCACTTACTCAAATCCCTATCAGCAGGGGATCTTTTCTTGGGCATTTTTTTTTTTTAAAGAGAGAAGGACAGTGTGAGAGAGAGAGAGACAGAGAGACAGAAAGAATCAATTTTATTCAGTTTTTCATGTGGCCTCCATTACTCCAACACTTAGTTGTGTACATAGTGCTGGGGTTCAAACCTGCATACTCGTGCATGTCAGGAAGCACTATTATTGCTGAGCTACTGCTCCAGCCCTTTCTTGGGCATTTTTAACAACTAAATTTAGGACCTCTGAAGATGGTTAGAGATGATGATTACTTAAATGACCATTATACACATATGACTGTTTTTTTCCATTATGAGAAAGTGCTTGTGTTCCCTTAAACCAGATTATTTAGTAAGATTATTAAAAAGCACATTATGCAAATGTGAAATATTTGAGAAATGCTACAAACTAAGACCTCCAACTATTTTAATTTTTTTTAAATTTTCAAATGTTACTGTATTAAAAAACAACAGTATATATAGTCACTAAGTAGGTCAAAGTGAGGATTAAATGAAAAAAATGTATGCACACACAACATTCCGATAGGTCCAGTCTCTTGGTACATCCACATGATTATTTGCTGCTTTCATTACTTTAACATTCTGAGTATATGATTATAATAATGATGTATCAAAATTTGCCTAAATATTTGTTAAAAATAAAAAACCTCACCCAAGAAAAGGACTGCAGGTTAAAAATTATTATTGTTCATACTTATTTTGGTGACTTGATGGTATTTTTATTTCCAGAGGTAGTTGAAAATACTGATTTACTCACTTAAAAAAATACAAAGTCATCCACAACAGTTCGTCAGCAACTGTAATAATAACCACACCGTGGGTGCCGCCTCTGTGTGCTTTCACTTTCACTGTGGATGTGAAAGCAGTGGAGAAGGTCACTGTTGCGTCTGCACCTGCCTCGGTGCAGTCACATGCTCCTGGTACCGTGAGGGAGACTGCAAGCTCCTCGTCCCCAGCCATCTCCCACACAGTGTCTGAACGTCATCATTTCATTTTCTCATGCCATCGGAAATTCCACCATGGATGGATTCACTTAATTCTCCTCCACAGCCGTAAACGAGATCAGTCAACCTGCAGGCAGGAGGAGGCTGGCAAACACGGGGGGCTGCAGGGAAGAAGGGCAGCCAGGGTCTGCTTGACTAGGCTGCCAAAGCTGGGGCTGGGGAAGCCGTGGCCCCTGCACGTCAGGCATGGGGAGAAGGCAAAGAGGTGCCCAAATTGCCTCCTCTTGCAATTCAGTTTTACCTAAGACAACTGTGTTCTCATGAAGGCATCGTCAATTTTAAACAGACAGTGTGAAAAGTTTAGACATCGCAGAGGAGTTGGCAGCAGGGTTCCAACAGGGCCAGGAGATGCTGCACATACCAGGATGGGACCTGGGTGGCCGGTGCTGTGGGAGATGCGAAGGTCATTGACAATGCACTTGCCAGTGCCCGGAGTGCTGGACAGAGTGGGAGCCTGCTTAGCTGGAGCCAGTAAGCATACTGCTCAGGCAGGTCAACGTGGTGGTGAGTGGGGCAGTGCTGGAGAACAGGTTTACAACAGGCAAAGCAGAATCACAGGAATCGGGTTGAAAGTGAAGTATCAGCCTGAACTCATGGTTAAAATGTATCTATAGCTGCAGGGCTATCCATGTACGTGCGCACAAGCATGGGAGTGTGCGCTTGCACGTGCACACATTCAGGTCCTGGCCCTGTCCACCAAGTGACTCTGGAAGCATCAACACTCAGTAGCCATGAGCACCTGTTCTCAGTTTCTCAACGTTCATTTTACACTGAAGCAATCTTCACCCTTCTGAGAAGTCATCGATTATGCAATGTTCTGGTTTGGATGAAAGGTGTCCCCCAAAAGCTCATGTGTGAAGCAATGCAAGAGGCCTTAGAAGGGAAGCGATCGGGCTCTGGGAGCCTTAGTTCAATCAGTGAATCCATCCTTGGTAGGGATTCATGGGGTGGTGGCTGGAGGCTGGCAGGGTGTGGCTGGAGGAGGTGGGTCATTGGGGGCATGCCTTTGGGTATATATTTGGTGAGCTGGGTTTAATTGCTCTCTCTCTCTCTCTCTGCTTCCTGGAGCATTGTCTTGAGACACTTCCCTCCACCACACCCATCAGCCATGATGTTCTGCCTCACCTTGAGCAGGGAGGGATGGAGCCAGCTGCGTATGGACTGAGCCCTCTGAAACCGCGAGCCCCCGGTAGACATTTCCCCCTTGGAAGCTATTGTTCTCAGGTCTTTTAGTCACTGCAGCAAAAAGTTGACTAAAACACAGCGAGGACGTGGAAATGCAAGTTAAGCCTGCAATGTCTTGTGTTAGAAAGCAAGAAAATGCTCACCAAAGGGCAAGGAACATGCCACAGTGACACTGGACCCCCGGAAACCTCTTGCTGGCCAGATATGGAACAACTGGAGCTTCAAAATAGATAACCATGGTGGAATATGAGCCATTGAATAAAAATCGCAATCTATAGCTCTATACAGAAACAGCTAAATGAGTAAATATGAAGCCATAAAGGAGAAGCTCTCCTTACAGTGGAGTGCTGTTAACAAGTGTAGACAAATCAGCGCTGGAACCCACACCTTCCCACCGTCATCATGGTACCTGATTCAAAGAGGGATTGTCAATTCAGGCTGAGCCTGGTGGGTAGAGGTTTGATAAGGAACCGGATATGGACACAGCCCTGGGCTACTGCCTATAAATTTGAATGCATCCATTGCAAAGGAGAAAAAAAATGACTGTAGATAAATTTGGTTGAAAAGGACAGAGAACATGAGCAGGTGTCCATGGTTCACTTCCCCAGTGGCAGGCCTTGGTGATGCTGAGGGTCTCTGATGGGCAGTATGGACACAGGTGTGTGTTTCCTGTGGCTTCTCTGAGTGAGCATGACCTGAGTCTAGTGGGTCAGAATTAGGGTCATAGCACCTAAGACCTCTGTTCTCTAAAACTGTGATTCTTAAGAAAGAATGTGGACAGATATGTTCTTTCCTGTTAGGAGATGCTAAAGAAACAAGCCAATAAAATGAAGCATACATGGAGTTCTGTGACCACAAAGGAAAGTAAAAATTGTCTGAACTCTGAGTGGTCCAACGGGTTGGAAGGTAGTGGTGCAATGATACCCTAACCTGAAAGCTGGTGTACTAAGAAGGATAAGCCATCCGCACTGTAACTTCCTCTGCAGAAAGAAAGTGAGAAAGGATGGATACACACGTGAGTAGTATGTGTGTAAGGGAGGAGAGTTCCCAGCTGGGCAAGTCTTTACAATCTTTAAAATATGGTGGTGTTGACTAAGATCTGTATGTGCAATTGTGACTTGGAAATCTAACTCAGGATCAACAGTCGTTACTGAATTTGGCACAGTGTGTATTTTTGTTGGCATCTTCACTGTAGTCTGGAATGCCTTTCTTTATTTCTGACTTAGCTTTTAAATTGGACCTGAAGTCCTCTCGACAGTGTGACTATGTGGCCCGGAGCTGTGGTCCATCAGCCTCTGGCCTTTCCCAGTCACATGCTGGCCAGGGTGTGCAAACTTATCTCCATGGTCTGGTAAAGTGTCTTCCTGAATTCATTGCTGGGGATGGTGACAGAATTGCTGGTGGAAAACCTGCTGGACTCTGCAATCTACCACTTCAGTTTATAACTGAGCCAAGTGGGCCCCGGAGAGGTCCGAACCATCAGAGGCAGACACATCATGAGGACGCCGGTCTCTGATTCTTAATCCAGTGCTCAACAGCTTCGATGAGGGCATCAGCTTTGGATTCACAGCCTCATATATGAATAGCATAATCCTGTGTATAATATAAAGTACAGAAGGGCAGGGGGCTTGTTTTGTGGACTAATGTATCCCAAGCACATGGAACTATGGTTGTATCATATATGCACAATAAATATTTATGAGCTATTCCTCAGAATTATTCTACCTGTCCATGTTGAAATTAATCACTAGCAAAAGAAGCAATTAACCTGATTAAACAAGTGACCCTCATGTGTGGTTCCAACAGTGTTACCTGTTTAGAAAGGCACACTCTTTTATCCATTTTGAGCTGGTTTTTTTATATGGAGTAAGTTAAGGGCCCCATTTCACTGTTTTAAATGTGGAAAGCGAATTTTCCCAGCTCTGTTAATCAGAGGCTAACGTTTTCCATTGTGTCTTATGGTGCTCTTTGTGGAAAATTAGTAAACTACAGATATTTAAGTTTATTTGGGCCCTAGCTCTCTATTCTGTTCCAGACCATGTGTCTGTCTTCATGCCAGTACCATGTGTTTTGGTTACAATAGCTTCATAGTATAATTTCAAGTCAGGAAATGTGATGTAGGCCTACAACTCCCCTCCCTTGTCAGAATTGCTTTGGCTCTCTGGGATCTTTTGTGATTCCATATGAATCTTAGGATTGTTTTTCTATTTCTGTGAAGAATGACTGGGATTCTAATAGAAATCAAAATTGACTCTGTAGATAGTTAGATCATATGGAAAAACAAGTTTCTTGCAGTAAAATGACTGCATTTTTGCCCAAGGGATGTTTATTGGCACAGCCAGAGCTTTCTATAGACCCTAAGACAAATGGTTAGAAATAGAACTTTCCAAGCCCTGATAATAAAATTCCATTCCTTGCTGAAAGGCTCCACACAATTGCAACTCTGGCTGCGCTGCTAGCTGCTGTAAGGAGGAGGACGCCATGTTAGGTTTCCGAGGTGGCTAGAGTCGGCAGAACTTCCTGGGGAACACCAGACCAATGTGCCTCTTCCATTTAGATCTCTTGTCTGATCCCAGGTGGAAGGCTCTCTTTACATGCTTCTAATTAAAAGGATTCTTCCTCTTCTGAAGGGGCTCTGTCACTCACACCAGGATCCACAGAACTCAAAGGGGAAAGATCCTATGCAGTTCTCTGTGGGAGAAGGAATTGAGTTCAGATGAAATTTTGATACCTGCCCCATCTCTTGCACACCTTCCCCAGGAATGTCACTTGCTCATGCATGAGCATTTGTAGACCTTTATTGATTGTGTATACAATGTTTATTCAATACTCTCCTGGGGACACAACAGGCTTTGAAGACAATTCCAAGGGATTGAAAGTTCACACCACTTAATAATTCCTTCAAGAGAATCAGGCAGCAGTAACCATGAAGCAATTTATTAACACAGCAAAATTGAGAATCCATTTTAAATTCCAATTGTAATGATATTTTGTCTAGAGGACATTGATTTCGTTTCAGCATGCTGCTTCCGTAAGTGGAGGGGAAACAGAATTATGATTCAAAAGACTAACATAATGAAAAATCATTTGTATTCCTTTTTATTACTTGGATTGACACCTGGTGAATAAGATAACCACATATTATTTAGAAGAACTCTGCAGGGAGAAGGAAGGCAAAATCCTTATTAGCAATCTGTCAAGTGTTTAAGATCATAAAGTCCTGGGGGGTAAAATTTATTATTACATATGATACAGGACCTCCTTTAGCCAGGATAAATACCAGATTTTTAATACTGAAAAGAGCAGCGAATTTCTTATTTAAAGGGCTTTTGAGAGGGTTATAGTTGCAGGTAGTTCAGAAATGTAGACAAGTGAGGTTAGCGCAGCTGAACGCTTGAGACCTGTCAGCGTTAGCAGATTCACAGCGTGATGTGCTGGGGTTGAAGGGAGGCTAAAAGTCTTCCAGGAACGCGTTGTCTTTTCTCGAATGCTTGGCTGGATTTGCACAGGGTGGAAATAAGTATTCCGTGCATGTCCATCTTAGTCTGATGGCCTCACATTGAATGTTATTTGGGTATTACATTGGACACTTTCCCACCAACTCGTTTTTATTCTCTGACATAAGCATGTCAGATGCAGATATAAGATCTTTGTGATCTAACCTGAATTTCTGAGTCCAAGTTCTCCCCTCCAGGGAAGATATATGGGGGGATTTGTCAATCAAAGCTCTGACAGGAGGTGCAGGGCACATGAAGGTCTGGTTCTGAAGACAATTAATGAGGGATGATTGACAGAGGGGTTTGAGAACTCAAGAGCAGATGCTGGGCATCCAGAAAGTAGTGAGCGTGGAGACTGGGAACCCATTTCCGGGCCCAGGCACCCCGAAGCGAAAGCTGGAATGCTGGTGAGAATGCTAGCCAAAGGGATACAGCCACCTCCGACATCATGATGCCACGAAAGGGAGGGCTGGGGAACAAGTACCCAGAACTTGGTCTCTTACCCTCTTCTAGACTCTGGTGGTGTATCCCACAGGATGCATTTAATCAGAAGCAAGAATGCAAGGCAGTCAGGGCGATGAAACCCAGAATGGTGTCCCCAAGAACACGGAGGGAAGAGAACTGCAGAGGAGCCAAGTGGGTGCACAGAAGGTGGACAAGCATGGCGAATCCCACCTGGTGGCAGCTGGGTAACTGCATAGTTCAGCTCCCTGTCAGGAGCGGTTCTGATGAGCTATACTTCCCTGGTCAAGAAATGCTAGTTAAGACTTTCTCTCTGACTTTATATAAAGAGATTATTTTTACTTTGAAGGTTGTGAGGTCAACATAATGGTTTGTTCAGAAGACCTGGATCCACATAGTTACAAGTACTACACACTCTCATTACAGAAGGTTATTTACTTTTCCACCTACCTACTTCCCTTTAACATGAATGAAACAGGTTTCATCTACAGAGTAGGAGAAAATTTCAGTCCTTTTAGAACATAGAAGCACTTTTGAAGAAACTCAATTAACTGCCAGAGCTGTTTTGGCAAGAGCAGGCAAACATGAAGTCCTTGAGTAAAAATGGACATAGGCCATCCTTAATGGTTCAAGTCCCAGGAAGATTGACAGACGAACTTGGGGCCTTCCAGTCCGTGGGCCTGAGGTTGCTTAAGTAGCCTTCTTGGCCTTATCAGGGTTACCATCAGAGCAAGAAGAACCTGGAGGTGAAAGTGCTTGAGTTGTATAACCATCAGCAGTCTGCAGTAAATTTGAAGTTTCTAGAATAACTCTTTTCATACAATTGAGTGCTATCTAAGATTCAAAGTGAGGGCTTTATAGTAAGTTAGTCCATAGGACATTCTCAGCTCAAAACATTCAAACTTCTTAAGTGTATTTGAGTAAGCTTTCCTTTGCTGAGCTTTGACAATAACATAAAAGATAGCAATTTTATTATTCTACCTCAGTGTCAGCAGCATACGGTTTTCAAGCAAGCCTACATTTTTAGTGTTTTCATACTTTCTTCTTGAAAAAGTCAAGACAAATGTTTCAATTTTGAAATTGTATTCTGTGTTAGAATATTTATTAAGTCAGAAGGTACAGCATAAAAATGATATTATCGTTTAATTAAAGTACTCTGGTTCCTTTGTTAAAGTATGACAAATCCAACTAAAATTAATTATGCCAACAATGAGACATCACTGAAGGTGAGTTGTCTTCCTGTGCTCCAAATTAGATCAGACAGAAGCAAACAACTCTTTCATTTTATAAGGAAATGGATGCAAATTGACCAAGTTGAAAAAAATTACAGGATGTTTAACAATGTACATTTTTTTGTTTGTTAAAATTGATTAACAGATTTGTAATAAAAGTTAGATGGGAGTTTGTGGCTTGTACTCATTACTTTCAAGATACACATGCAATATACAGATTAGTTTGTGAAATGTTTATATGTTTAGAATTGTTATATTTATGATATTTCATATTATTTTTTAAAAGAGATAGGGACAGTGAGATAGAAAGAGAGAATCAATTTTATTTAATTTTTCATTGCTCTGACATTTCATTGTGTATGTGATGTTGGGGTATGAACCTGTGTCCTTGTGCATGCCAGGAAAGTATAATAACCACTGAGGCACTGCTCCAGCCCCCAATTTCATATTTTTAATTCACATGTCATATAGTTTATTGAATCTGTATTCTATCTAGTTACTTTACCCACTCTAGAATTCCTGGAGCTTTCTCCATATTATTATCTCATATTCACAAATTTAAAATTTTAGCACTTTAAAAGACACATGAGGTACCCATCCTTTTTTGTGACTAGGAAGAAAAATCCAATAATAAATTTTCCTGATTCTAGGAATGTTATAAGTCATTGCAATAAAGCAAATGCTTGAGTTTAAAATACCTGTGCCAATTAGAAATTTTTTTTTTGTTTTTCATTCGTATAAGGTTATAGCTACTATGGAAGACAATTGGCAACTTCACTCCTACAAGTATATTATATGGTAACTCTATCCCCAGATGGAAAATGGGTCCTTTCACATGTCTGCAGTGATAGAGGGAATCATTTATGGTTTCCACTGTGCTGTATATTTTGACTCCAGTAGCTGGAAGGAGGAGGACCAAAACAGTGAAAAAGTTCAGCCAGCGTGACAGAGAAGGTGGGCATACAGGTCAAGATGAGTGAGTGTATAGTTGCAATGTGCCAGTTAAAGGCAGCCTGCTCACTACAATTCAGTGTCAAGTAGGACACATTGACGATTTCTTTTCTCGTTGACTTTATCCCCTCCACAACTGCAGAAAATAGAGGTCACAATGTCAAGGGCTGACAAAGGCCTGTGTGGGAATGTGTTGTATTTCAGTAAAGGACAGGTTAAAGCACATTTTAGCAGTTGCCTGGTTGGACCGGTGTTCAGCCCTGGTCTGGACTGACAGGCTGTGGGGGTGTGAGGAGATCAGAATCCGATGGGGCAGAGAGTGGAGATGGGCTGATGCCTCTACAGCAGCTGGTTCCGCCTCTCTTTCCTCTCTCCTGGTGTCTTTGTCTTTTTGAGTTGCTATATCAAAATGTCATAGGCTGGGTGGCTTCTTAACCACAAAAATATGGGAATTTAGAAGGCTAGGGAGTTCAAGGTCAAGGTGTGTGGAGAGGGTCCACTTCCTACCTAGTTTGTAGATGGCTGACTTCTTGCTGTGTCTACCCATGTGGAAAGGAGAGGGAGCTCTCAGGCTTCTTTTATAGAGTGCCAATCACACCTGAGAGTTTTATCCTCGTGTTTAATAACCTCCCCAAAGCCCTACCTCCTAATACTATAGCCTCGGGAGTCAGAAGTTCAGCTTAGGAACTTTGGGGGACACAGCCATTGAAACTGCAGCCCCTGGTAATGTCCTGGTGACATTTATGGAAAGAGCGTGCGTCTGGCTCCACTGGCTTTTGCCTGCTGAGGCTAACACATTTTGCTCTCTGTTGCAAAGGACAGCAAGACTCGTGGCCTGCTCACCAACACCAAGACAGCATTGAAACCTCTGAACCTGAGAAACGAATCCACAAGTCTCTGCTGCTAATTAATGCTTCTCAGTCATGGAAGCTTTTTGCTAAAGCTGCTGAATTCCAAGATGAACAACTCTGGTGAAGCTGAAGGTATGGGGTGGAGAAAGCTGCTCACCTCATGAACTTGGATGCAGAAGTTGAATCCCTGAATCTGATGGTTCAGTTACATCTACATAGGCCCAGAATCAGGGCTGCATATGCCCAGAGGGTGAGTCCCCTGCACAGGCCTCTGGTGATCAGATAGCAAAGCCACAGAACTTGATTTTGAAGCAAGAGAGAGTTGTTTTATGCCAAAACTCCGTAAGAAAACCGGTGAGCCTCGCAGAACACACCCAGTCACCCACCTCCGAGAATCCGCTTTCCCTTAAGCAATTTACTTTGAGATGAAGTTGTTAAGCGGAGTCCATTTACTGTTTCCCAAATTCAGCAGAACACTCTGCTAATGGCCTTCCTGTTTAAAAGTCATTCCAGGATGTGAAGGCCACACTCACCAGAGCTGACCCTTCCTCTCCTGTGATCCTCTGTTCTCTAAATACCTCAGCATTTTGCAAATAACCAGTTTGGCTCTGGGGTTGAGAATTCTGTCTGAGGGAGAAGGGAATGTTTGCATCTCAGTAAAGGACTAGGCAGAAGGTATCATTTAACTCTCCCCTACTTGCTGAATTTCCCTCCTCTTGGACCTTTGATCTTTGCCCATGGAGACAGAAAAGATCTGATGCTTGTTTGACAGCTCTGTATTTTTATTGTGAGAGTAACAATGAGGTCTTCAATAGTGTACCGTTTTCTAGAAGCAAAAGACTTTGGCTTCGTTTTCTTAACAACCCTGAGGTCCCATGTCCGGGACACAGGTCCCGAGTCTGTGTGAAGCAGGGGGAGCTGGTTCAGGGCTCAGGACATGTTTTCTTTCACTCCTGCTACTTTGAGGCTTTTTTCTCTGACAAACCAGGACCTCTGATTTCTCAGGTGAAGTGGATTGTGTGGGCTGGGTGGGTAGCAAGCCAGTCACATCTGATTCCAAACCTTCTATGATGTCTGTTTGCCTCAGTAGCACAACAGGGCCCAGAATGTGGCTGTTATTCCTCGCTGATCTGTGCTTCTGCCTGTGGTGAGCAGAATGCTGGCCCTTTGAAGATGTCCACATCCCAACCCATGGAACCTGCGAATGTTCCCTTCTATGCAGTGTTAATCAGGGGTCTCTAGGGCAATAGAATCAGTGGGAAACACACACATGTACATGTGCCCACATATACACACACGTGCTCGCACACACATACACACATGCGCACACACATGCATGTGATTTATTATAAGAATTAACACACACAGTTTATGGAGGCCATGCAGTCTTGTCCTCTCTCTCTGCAAACTGGAGAACCAAGAGAACCGCTGAAGTAATACAGCATGAGTACCAAGGCCTGGGACTAAGGGGACTATGTCCCCCAAATTTTATGTGTTGGAAACTTAATCACCAAATTGATATATTAATAGTTTGGGAAGTGGGAATCTTAAGAAGTGATTAGATGCATGGATTGACTCTTTAATGAGTTAATGGATTAGCAGTCTGGGTTGGGAGTGTGTCTATTTGAAAGTCAGTTTGGCTCTGTCTTACCTTGGGATAGCAGAGAGTCCCTGCTGGCAGGAAAGCCCTCAGCAGAAGTGGCTCTCAACCTGGGACTTCCCAGGCTCTAGAGCTGTTAAGAAGTAAATTTGTTTTTTTGACAACTGAACCAACCTGCCATTCTTTTATAACAAACAGAAAAAGGACTAACACAGCACTACTACTGTCAATTCTGAAGGACTGAGAACCAAGGGCTCTGATGTCTACAGCAGGAGCCAAGAAATGTCAAAGCAATTGAAATATTTCATATGGTATGTTATAGGGCCAAAGGAATTCCACTATTAAGTAGCAGAGAAGGTCCAGTGGACTCAGCTAAGGAGATTTATCTGGGAAGAAATGGAGAATGCAGTTGGATTAAAACAATTCTGGATGTGGAAGGCAGAGCAGAGGGGGCGATAGTGAGCACTTGGCTCTCCCGAGAGCAAAGCGAGCCCTGGGAGACGGTACCGGTCCTAGACCTGCTGACTCCTCGTGGTTGGTATTGCTCCTTGTGAATTGTTTACACAAGTGGTGGATAAGGCCTTAGTGTCCTTGTTAACTTTGCCAAACCGTGCTCATCAGAGTCCTTGAAGTTGTCGTGCTGTTGAGGTGCTGGACAGAAGACATGTGCATGATTTCACAGCACCTCTCTTTTGTAGTCAATTCCCAAGAACCAAATCCTTCCAAAGCAAATCATTTTACATTAAAATTGACATAACAAATTTAATTGCTTTAAAGCAATGGAAGGAGGACTGAGTGGGAGGCTTCAGTGTATTTTCACTAGAATAATCCCACATGTACTAAATATAGCTTCTTTATTTAAAAAAGGGATTTCATAAGCAATTTTTGTTCTCAAAATTCTAGAGAAACTTGCTCAGAGAAGGCGGTGGGAAGCTAAGAATTGCACCATCATTTTTAATGTTTTTAAATCATTTTTTAAGGTCGAGGTCTCATTTACTTTGTGGAAATGACAGCGGAAGCCAAGTTTTCTCTATTGGTTTCACTTCTCCCAGCTCCTTGCATGCCCCAAGCATCTCCCTGGAGGGCCTTGCAGACAGGGAGTGCACATGCGCCTTGGGATGAGCTGGATCTGGAGCGTGGGACTGACTCGGCCTCCACCACCTGCCAGTTGTGAGCCACTGGGCAAATCCCTTCACCCCACCAATTTTTACTTCCTCATATTTAAAATGGGGTTTGGCCTTAACTTACTTTGTCAATATCCACGTATGCATGAATATGTAACCACCATTCCCTCCACTACGTAAGACTATGTCGAGCAAATTTTAAAAAATAAAATGAGAATGTTCAACTGCACACTACTTCACAGGCTCCCAGGGAGGACACACATGGTGGCTTAGCGTCGGGCGCAGGGCCAGCATGTGGAAGATGGAGATGTGGTCAGCGTTCCCCAGAGCGCCCCTCCAGGAAAGCACATGGTAGGATTCTCCATGATGGAAGTGCAGGTGCTGCGGAGACGGTTCATGCATCACCTTTGCCAAGCAGGAGTT
The DNA here is from genome assembly GCA_004027875.1 of Aplodontia rufa. NCBI lineage: Eukaryota > Metazoa > Chordata > Mammalia > Rodentia > Aplodontiidae > Aplodontia > Aplodontia rufa. The sequence goes on along the minus strand of PVKS010014446.1, from coordinate 34,347 downwards.
GTCTGGCTATCTTAGGAAGCTGGGACTGTGCGAAAGGGATGCCGGACACGCACAAGATGCCTATGTCAAACGTTCCTCAGTGGCTATCTCGGACTTTCTGCACCGGGAGCTCTCTCCTCTGATGCCTCCGGGCCATCATGCTGCTGCGTGCTCAACAACTTGAGTTCATCTGGAATTACCCAGTCCTTTATGTCGCAGGAAAGTGGAAAGCTAAAACTCCAAACCGCAGTTCTTGTATTCCGACAAAAGAAAATTTAAAGTCAGACAGCGAAAGCCATGCAAGAGAACTTTATTATAAGAGAGGTGAAAATAAAGAAACTCGACATAAGGCTCACCCAGGGAGCATTGAGAGAGAGGGAGCGAGGGCTGTCCCTGAGCAGAGAATGACCAAGGAGACAATGCTCTCTCCAAATATGTCACTGTGTGAAGTTTCCAGGGGAACTGGGGTCCTCCTTCAGCAACATCCACCAAAGGTGTTCAACTCCTCCTTCACATTGGAGGGTGAGTTTTCAGCCTTAGCCGTCATGGTGGCCTCCTATTTCGGGGAGCCTCATCTGCATGTCTCTCACTCCCGTGCTAACGTGGGCATGGGGGTCAATAGCAGGTCAGAAGTTATACCAGGGGACCTGCACTATTAAGGGAGTCTTTGTTCCCGGGCAAATGGAGACCCTTATAGCCATAATTCCTACTTTTCACAAACCTCATCGGACGCTGTCAAGGGTTGGTCCTGTGAGTCCTTTGCTTTTATCACATTTTCCAATTAGCTTCTTTGCTGCCATTTATTTCCTACAAATTAACTACCACCCTCTGCCTTCTCTCGTGCTTTGAAAGCAGTTTTAAGAAGACCCTAAAGTAATTTGAAGAGCTCTTGTGACCTTTCCATACATTTCACTGCTCATTGCTAGCTACTGCCCCATACTTTGCTCTGAAAATATTTCTAATCCACTTTTTAAAAATAAGAGTATAATTAGAGAAAATCTGAATTCTTAAGACTAAGACAAACATGTGTTTATTCATTTGTAAGATATCTTGTGATCAGTGTTTAAATATGCAATTCCACACCTTTAGTAGGATTTTGTCACTACCCAGAAATTCCATTGAATTCACTTTCTCATTCACCAAAAAGTCAGTTACACCCGCTCTTCTCCTCTAGCATCCTATACCAACTTCCTTACCCTCCTTCCCGACTTATAAACCTGGGTTACTTCTCAGTGTCACATTTAGAAGTCTTCCCTGGGTGAACCTGCCAGGCTGTGTCTTCAGGCCTAGGCCCTGCCTTTCACCAGGGGATGTTCCCTGAGCTGGGTGGACCCTAAGAGAAGGTGGCCCAGCTTCTCAGTGGCTTTTTCCACCACAAGTTGCTCAGCACTCACAGGGAGCTCTTGCTATCTTCCATGGCTTTCCTGGGCAGCTTCCCTTCTGGAAGGTTCAGTAGGGACATATCAGCCTGCATTAGTGCAAAAAGTCCTCATCTTCACGCTATGCAGGACCAATCCTGAGGTTAGTATGCCTTCTGCATAAGTCAATTCGGTCTTATCTACTGGGCCATGCTGTCGTTGTCAAAGCCAAAACAAACTAAAAGCAACGACAGAGGACCTTTCCTTGCCCCCACGTTCCTTTCCAGCTGCCACTCTACTCCCTAGACCTCGGAGAGCCTATGCTTTCTTTGACCTTCTCTCTTCCACCCTGTGAATCCGAGCTCCCACCCACTACTGTACCACAGCCTGAGCTGCCAGTGACTTCCAGTGTTGGAAGCCACTGTGCTTGTTTCCCTTTTTCTTTTTATAGACAGTGATGTCCACATAGCAGAGTTTCCTGCTTCTCGGCAGCTGCTGTTTCTCTGACCCCTCTCATCAGACTCTCTCTAGCTTCCGAGTCCTGGAGTGCCAGATCAGCTCTGTCCCTTAAGCTTTCTTCCTTCTCTAGCTACATGCTCCTCCTAGGTTATCTCACCCGAGGGCCTAGTACTTTTGCGTACATATTTCCACCAAATTGAGATCTCCAGGAAGTCTACTTCCCAGAAGTCCACACTGGTATATCAAATGCTGACCTTGGATCTATTTATTCCCTATCTGATAAGCAGCTCTAACTTGCCATGGCCAAGGAATTCCTAATTTGTCTGCAGAGATCTCGCATTTCCTCTGGTTTTCTTCATGCCAGGAATTGGTAGCACTGCTCATCAAGTTGCGGGCTCAGACGTGTGGTCTTCACTTCTCTTGTTCCCTCGCCCTTCCACTCCGTCCAGCAGCAAGCCGTTCTCACTCCTGAGTCTACCGCTTCATCTCCACGCTTTCTTCCCAGGCAGAACAGCACTGGCTGGTTATTGGACGAGTGCCCTAGGTGGCCTTTCTGCCTTGGCGTTTGCAGCACCAGTTACTGTGTATAAAATGTGAGTCCATTGTACAGCTCCCCAGTTACCCCTTCATACTTAGATACTCTTTTTCTCTCCAGCCTCGATCCACCTGTTTTGCCTCTTGCTTAACCCTCTTGAATCACTGCTTTATATTCTTTCCTTACATGTGCAACACGGTCACCCCATCCGCAAGCCTCTTGCTTATAGCTGCTGCCTCTGCCAGGGCCCTTTTCACTGGATGGCTCCTTGTTATTTAGACTCCAGTGTAAATATCATTTAGGCAGAGAACAAGTCACCATTTACTAGTTACTAATATTAATTTGAATAATTTTTATTTTCTAATAATCTTACTAATGATGCTACTTAGAAACAATTACTTAGTAAATTTTAGTGGAATGTAAGGAAGCCTTCAGTCATTCATTAGTGCTCATGTATTCTATCAGAATTATTCTACTTGCTTAGTGTTTATCTCCACTCGCCGAAACAAGCTGCTATTTGTTCTATACTGATTTCTCAAAGGCTTGGTAAAATTTCTGGGACATGTAGGTATTTTAGTAAATTTTGTTGAGACACTAAAAATGAAAATTTGTTTTCAATATAACTCATGTTTTATCCTCCAAAATATTGTTATATTGGTGGGCTTTCTTTTATATCTTAAATTGTGTTTCAGACTCTGAGATGGGGATTTGCTGTACTAAGAAGCAAATGCAATTAGAAAGTCAGCCTGGTGTTATGGGCTGAACAGATAGTGCTATGGTGTTTACAGTTATGGCGATATTGTGCTCCCCCAAACTCCTGTGTTGGAGTCCTAAACCCCAGTACGTGGACTGTGGCCTTCTTTAGAAAAAGGGTTGTTGAAGATGTAAGTTGCAAGGTCAGGTGGTATCTGTGTGGGCTGGGTCTCTAATCCAAAATGGCTGGTGTCCTTATAAAAAGGAAATTTTCACACGTGTGCACTCATGCACAGAAGCACAGTGGGAAGATGAAGGCAGAGATCGGGAGGACATGTCAAGAGGCTAAAGGACCCCAAGGGTTGCCAGCAAAACACCAAAAACTAAGCAAGTGGAATGGAACAGATCTCCCTCACAGTCCTCCAAAAGAAACCAGCTTGTGACGCTTTGACCTCAGACTTCTAGCTCTCAGAAGTGGGAGACGACAGATATCTCTTATTTATGTCACCCACTGAATGATCCTTTTTACAGATGCAGTAGCCAGCTAAGGCTGTTCAGAGGTGCTTTAACTGGGGTCAGGGGTCTGGTGTTGGTAACTCCATGTTGAGCAGCCATGTTGAAGTTCACCAGCAGGGGGCGCTGTGACTTCACATCAGGCGTCTCCCTGTGGCTGTTGGCAAGTCAGAGAGGTTGTGGGCTCACAGCTACCCACACTTCCAGCAGCTGAGTGAATGCTCTGGGCCTCGCTTCTGCTGGAGGAGGCGTGGGGGCACACCACGGATATGTATGGCGTGGACCAGTCAAGTCACTTGATAGGCCCTATGGGGTTCTGGGGAACTCACAAAAGCACAATTAAAAGAATGGACTGAAGCGTCCACTTCCCTCTCTCTTGTCTAGAGAAAACCATTCTCAAGAAATCAAAGTTTTCCATATCTTTGTAGAATATAATCTACCATATTTTAAATTTTTTCCAGAAAATTTAAATTTACTTTTAAACTGATACTTAAAACTTACAAGAATTTATCTGAAGTGTATCACATACTACACCTTACTTGGCATCTTATGTTTTCAATTCTGCATTAAGACTTTGAGATGATTCCTTGAAAAAATATACTATTTCTGGTTATTGATCCATTTATATTTGATTAACAATTTGGTTATTTAAAATGAATGTTGCAGAACAACAACATTGTTCAATGTCTCCTTGGACGTTTACGAAATAATTCTTCTGGTCTGGAGTCTGAACTTGGAATGGCATCTGCAGGACAAGGCAAGCTCATAAGATTCAGCTGGGGGCTGGAGCGGTGGCTTGGCAACAGCACTTGCCTGGCATGCGTGAGTACGTGAGTTCAAACCCCAGCACCACGTACCTAACGAAGTCTCGGAGCAATAAAACCCACATGAAAAACTAAAAATAAAATAAAAATTGTTTCCCTCTCTCGCTCGCTGTCCCTCTCTCTTTAAAAAAAAAAAAAAAAAGATTCAGCTGATATTTCCCAAATATTCCTAGACACATAATCTCAGCAGCAGCACGAGTCATCATTTTTCCAACATTTACCAATAGTTGGCACTATCAGATTTAATCTTATGTGTGTTCTGATGAGTATAAATCTATATATTACTTAATTTACTATTTTCCAATTGCTAATAAAAATGAACATTTTCACATTTGCGTTTCAGCCATTTCATGAGCTGATTTTCATTTCTATAAATTTCCTATTCATATTTTTTCCCATTTCTTTTTTGTCTGTTAATTTATGAGTTATTTTTATATTTTGGATACCCAACCTTTTTTTATTTAAATATATTTTCAAATATATTTTAGCAAATATAATTTGCTAGTCTCCTGGGTATTGATCCACTTTTTATTGTATTTTTTGCATACACCATTTCTATATAGTCACATTTATCAATGCATCATTATTATCATCTTTTTTGATGTACTTTTGGTTTCCTGTTGAATGAATTTGTTCCAACTTCACTGTCAGGTCTTCCTTTTCATATTTGGTGTTTCCCTCTACACATTTAAAGTGGAAAATTGTGTATCTGCTTGTATCGTTAACTTTAACATATGATTAAAAAAATTAGATGTGCAACCTTCTTGAAATCAGTTTGGTTGTCTACAGTGTATAATGTAACTTTGATTTCTTTCTAGATAGCATAATTATCCAAATACCATCTATTTAATTGCCCTTTCTTCGCTAATCTGCTCTTCTTTCTCTGTGCTCCTCCCTATTTCTGTATAAGCATGTGACTGGACTCTCTATTCCAGTCTAATGGTATGTTTTTCTAAACTTTAGTAAAATCACTGTCTTAATTATCATAGCTTTGGAATCAGTCTTGAATTCTGGTTGGGCATTTCCTAAAGCCTTATCTTTTAATGAAAATAATTATCTTTTCTAGTTTTGAACATGTACTGAAAAAAAAAGCAAACATCTGCTTCTTCCTGTTCCTTTAAAGGAGGGGAACACCATGAGTACTCAGGTTCCAGTAGTTTTAGGATTTTTATTAAGCCATCCACTCAGTGTCCACTTACGCAGTAGCATCACCAAAAGTTAGACCGGAAATAGGATGTTCTGCCCGGGGAACAACACTTTCCTGGAACTTTCTCTTACCTTAAACCCTCTGATCTACTACATTTTCTTCTTTACAAATTTCCCTCTTCTCTCACCCCATCTTCTGTCAATCCACTTCCACGAAGTGGGTTGTGGAAGATTTCAATTGAGTTGATAATTCTTTTTAGAGCAGTATTGGAAAGAGTAGAGTGAAACATTATTTAAAAATAGAACTTGAAAATGTTACGAATCTGGATTCATCAGTCTCGTATATGTAAATAACAGTGAAAAGTACAACATAGACATCTATGAGATCCAATTAGATGCATATCAAATCCATGCACACAATATAACAAACAGTCTGACATTAAAAATCTTTATGCCTTGCTAAAAATGTTTTTTATGAGCAATCAGGCAAACTGGGATGATTGATGGATGCAGCATAAATAGTTTATGTAAATTCAAATAAATTAAAAATTTTAAGTACTGTAAATTATTAGTTTTATAAGAAGCTGGCATAAAATTAGAGAAAAATAGTTTCAGAAGAGACTATTTGAAATAACTGTTTTGGCTCAAAATGCAGCTTCAGCATATCTAAATAAATATTTTCCAAAATGATTTCCAAATTGCACATCTGTTGTTTTGATTTAATACAATCTCAACTCTGTCGGTTTAGGTGAGGGACTTTATATTATTTCTTATTTTGCAGATGGATGAAGTGGAGAAATCAAATAAGTTGTGATTTTGAAAAGACCATGAAAATATGGTCTGGTAGAAGTCAATTTTAAATTTTTTCCTTTTGTTCTTGCTTTTATGTACATTTCGTAGGTTGCATTGTTTCCATTCTGCCTCATTGATTGTTTTTTCCTTACCTGAAAAAAGTGGATGAATGTTTCTTGTTTTCTTAACAATAAAGTTGTAGCTGGTAGTAGGTAGGAAGATACTGTCCTGGGAGTCCTTCAGTATTTCTGCTAGGATAAGTGTTGCATTCATTCATTTTCATTTACAGGAATCAGGTAAATTAAGATAAGTAAATCCTGAGTTATCTCTTTCTCAGGAGTCTGGTGGGTAGGGTATATGGCTCCTGGACCTTTGGCCCCTCCCATCTCTGCGCCCTGCTCCCCACCATCCAACATAATTCCCCATAGCTCATTTAAGAAGTGACACCTAGAGGGACTATTTGCTCCTAGTTGAAAAGGCTAATGAAATTCACTCTAGTAGGATTCTGATGCATTTGCCTAAAATGAGCTATTTTTTGGGATGACTAGTGAGTTTCATTTATCATAATATCCCTGTCCTCCATAACCATGAGTAACAGAATTGATGCTGATTTAATCTTCCTTTTCAAATATGCAGGTCATTTCAGAGCTAAACTTCTATAAGGAAGAGAAATGGATATTGCTATAATTGAATAGCTAAATTGGCAGAGCATAGAACATGAGATAAATTAGGAAGCAATTGACAGGAAGAATTATCTTTTCCCTGACACCAGAAGCACAGAACGTAGAAAGCCAATTAAGTCGAACACACCATCAACCCATTAACAAGTGTACAATTGCACTTTGGGGTTTGTTTTTCCAACACTTCACTTAAACAGAGTGTTAAGAAGGTGTGTGTATGTGTGTGTGTGTGTGTGTGTGTGTGTGTATGTAATTTTTAACTTGATAGCTTATGTCTAAATAAGTTGTTACTATTTAGCCTGGAGATTTAAAACAAGCTAAGTCTATCCATAGAAAGGTAATATAAGATATACTAAACAAGAGAATATATAATTTAGTATTTCATTATGCATTAATAGCTTGTGGGCTTCTGACCATTCCAGAGTTAAAACCAACCTTGAATCTGAGGGATTTAAATAAGAAATGCGCGCTCTAAAATTCTGCTAGCGCTGCTATTCCAAACTGTCGTATGCCCACAAGTTTTATCCATTTACCTTCCTTGACTAACCCCCGAGGTCGTCTGAATGTGTTGTTTCCTGTTCTAGATAATTTGGATCGCCATTGGATAATTAAATGACCAGCTGTGGTTTGTGGGGGACAGTTGCTGCAGTTACAGATCTTCTCTTAACCTACCAGGGATGTAATTTTAATCACTGTAACAGAAGACCAAACTATTACATAGGACTATGTGACCTAGAAATAAAAGATCCTAAGGAGGGGAAAGAGTAAATCCAGGGAAAGTTTCTTCCCCTTCTTTCAATTCTCTCAGACAAAATAAGACAAAATTAACTCCACTTTCTCTTGATGACATGGCAAAAAGTATAATGCAACACTTAGCCAAAGAGAAAATGAGTATCAGGAGGACACTTCCATGACATCTGAGCGCGAGGCAACGGCCTTAACCCTCAGGCTACTGAATCCAGCAGGAAGCGGATTCATTCAGTTGTCTCCCACTCGCGTTCCACATGCATCTGCTTGCCATCAGTAGGTGTGTGGGCAGAGACTTGGACCCTGATGTGGGAAGCACATGGTCTCATTAGTGGCCGTGCGTAAGTTATTAACTTGTGCTCAAGACCATAGCTCCAGCAGGTGCTCAGGCAGCACGTGGTGCCAGAAAAGCCCAAGGCAAAGGGCTGGACTTGGGGAGAACCGCAAAGCTTTCTGCATAAGGTGACCTGCAGACTGAGGTTTCAAGGACAAGCAGATGAGAAGCAGAAGGAGCTGCTGCTTAGATGAATGCACACTGGCCAAGAATTTGGATCTCTATCGCTCGAGTACCAGAGAGTGACCGAGAATTTCAACAAATGCAACAGTAGAGTTTGTTATTCTCAAAAAGACCATCTGCAGCTCTGCTATACGAATCCTACGGGTTGCATCAGGTGAGAAATGGCGACTGCTTCGACGTCAGAGGAGGTGGTGGTAAGGATTTAGAGGTGATTGTACAAATATGCATGTGAGAAAGGGAAGGCTGAGTGGGAGGGAAGAGGCCAGACCAGCGCTGGCTCCGACTGTTTCAACCAAAGCTTTTGCTGCCGTTCTTGGTGATGGGCAGGGCTGGCGTAGGGACTGGATTTTACCTGGAGGGGGGTTGAGCTCATCAATGTGTTATTTTGGACATGTTTGAACATGTTCTTAATGGTAGCAGTCTGATGAGGAAGACATAAAATCCCATTGTTCATGGTAGGATGCTTGGGGACAGAATGGAGAGGCTTAGAGCTGCCTTGGGAGGCTGGCAGCAGAGGTGCCACCTGTTCTAGGATTGGAGGGTAGCAGGCAGGCTCCTGGATACATTATTGAAAATAGGGTGTTTTGGTTTAGATGTGAGTTGTCCCCCAAAAGCTCATGTGTGAGACCATGCAAGAAGGTGAAATGATTGGGTTATGAGAATCTTAACCCAATGGGTGAATTGATTGGGTGGTAACGAAGGCAGGTGGGGTATGGCTGAAGGAGGCGGGTCATTGAAGGTGTGTCTTTGGGAGATATATTTTGCATCTGGCAAGTGGAGTCCCTGCTTCCTGATGGCAATGCCCTGAGCTTCCTTCCACCACCGCACCCTTCTGCTGTGATGCTCTGCCTTACCTGGAGCCCCAGGAATGGAGCAGGCTGTCTATGGACTGAGACCTCTGAAACCAATCGTGAGTCCCCAAACAAACTTTTCCTCCTCTAAAATTGTTCTTGTCAAATTTTTTAGTCGCAGCAGTGAAAAAGCCGACTAGAACATAGGGTGAAGGATGGGGAAGATGCAACAGAGGAAAGGATGGGCAATGTGTGCTGTACCGAAGACAGGCATGGGGCTGCGGACTGCCCCATGCTTACGACAGTTCTGCTTCCAAATTTTAGCTCTATAATGGTGTGACAGCATACCCGGGCCACCATTCTATTCTCCATGATCAGTATTCAATGAGCACAGTACTATGTGTCACATTGTATTATATACTCCATTATATATTATGCTGCTTCGCCATATTGTATTTAATAAACTATACGAACTAGTCTGATTTTTGTGATAAAGTGGGCTTTGTGATGGGTGGTTCTGCCCTGCTGTGGTCTGATGCCTATGTAAGTATCCTGGACACTGTTAAGCAGGCAAGGCAAAGCTCTGATGCTTTGTAGGGGAGGTAACAAATGCATTTTGGATTGCAATATTTTCAATTTAGAACAGGATGTTGCTCATTATGAGTCCAGCAGCACCTATACTTGGCATTTTTAGAAATCATGAAATGTTCTGTGTTTAAAAGCGTTCTGAAAGGGGCTGGAGCAGTGGCTCAGCAGTTATGGCGCTTGCCTGGCATGTGCAAGGACCTGAGTTCAAACCCCAGCACCACGTACACAGTGAAGTCTTGCAGCAATGAGAACCACGTGAAAGACTAAATAAAATCGGTTCTCTCCTCTCTTTCTCTCTCACTGTCCCTCTGTCTTAAAAAAAAAAAAGGTGTCCTGAAAGGGAAGCAGGACATGAAGCTGGAAAGTTAGGTTGTGGTGAGATATCAAAGTCCTTAACAGGTGGTAACTTGCTGTCTAAACTAGTGCACTTGTTAAAGCCATAGGGGAGGTGTCAGTGATTAGCATCAGGACTGTCTGGGGAAAGCTGGGAGCTTCCTGCATGAAGACAGCTGGCCCTCTTGGTCCTAGGGAGCTGTTAGCCATCGCTGCCACAAGGCAGGTCACCGTCAGATGGCTGTTTGAGGGGGGTCACTGTGGAGACTCTGTGGTGGTGGATACAGAATCTGCTTGGTCCTTTTGAAATCTAAATTAGGGCTCCATAAATAAATCTTATTTCTCGTTTTTCTATTTAATTTGTTAAAATGAATTTAACTCTTGTTTTGAAGTGGGAAGAGTATTTAAGTTTTTTTTTTGCCAGCATGGGGTAAGATGTGTATATAAGTTTTAGATATCAGGAGAGGACAATATGACTTTAACACATAGTAGGTCCACCTGCCTATCTTTAGAGCACCTTCCTCAGTCTTGAGTTCGTGTGGGTCTCTCCCAATCTTCTGGCTTATGGTAGTGTGGCCACGGGATTGCCGTTCACTCTCAGTGTGACCATGGGTTGCTGTTCACTCTTAATGAGGTCATGGGGTTGCTGTTCACTCTTAATGAGGTCATGGGGTTGCTGTTCACCCTGCGTCAGCAGATAGAGGATGATAGAGGGTGCAGGGTCCTGACTTACCTTGGGGTTCCATCTAGACAATCTCACTGTAAGTTGGAAGTTAAAATCTCATGTGACATCCTTAACCGTGGAACAAGATAAGTCAGTAATTATGGCCAGGCAGGCAAGCATTGTGACCTGGGACTGTCTGGGAAAGCTGGCATGTACATTTCCTACCTTCTGTACAGTGACTCACTTGTATAGCATTGGTAGTTTCTCTTCCTGATCCACTGGCTGACTGGGAGTGGCCCTGCCCAGCACCCAGAGGATCACAAGACATGTGGCTTGCTCAGGAACACATCAAAATTCCAAGTTAGAAGTCCAGGTTCCAATGAATGCATATCGACCTCATACCAACCTAAGTTGAATGGTTGGGTGTTGGGCCACTTGAACTGCTAAGCAGAGAAAGCAACCTGAATTAGGAAGTAATCCAGGGTGAGTGAGGAGGTGTCTTCCATTATCAAACCCAAATGTGTGCACCAAGAGCAAGCAAAGGGGCAAACACACCTTGCACTCGGAGAAGCAGTGAGATTGGAAGCGGGGAGGTCCATGCCGCGGTAACGGTGCAGTCGGGCTGTCACCCTGAGAGTTAATGCTCTCCAAGAACCTGCGTGGGTGGTGGCGTTCACCTTCCCTCTGCCTCAGCATCCCAGGCTCGTGGGGCCCCAGAGACCACGGCCATGGCAGGACTGCTCCCTGAAGTTTCCTCCTGTCACCTTTCCCCCTCTCCTCTGCTCTTCATGGCCCACTCTTCCCTGAAACGTCAGTGTTTCCCGAGTCTTCCAGCTGCCACGCTCTAGCTAAGCTCTGGGGACCCCTCTGCTTCAGAATCCTTCTGTCTCATTCCCATGCCACGTGGGACAATGGCTACTCCACTTCTCTGTCTCTTCCCACAGGTGCAATCCTGCTTTCCATGACGGTGCCTCTTTCCTAAGCACAGAGAAATGTGCGTTAGAATTTCTATGGTGTTCCTTCTCCATCTCCAACTTCCCCAGTGTCACCATCTGTCATTAATCATCCACCCTCCCTGTCCCAAAAGAAAAAGGGACCTTTTCCTTTTCAAAGCTTAATCACCTGCCTGCGATCTTAATTACCCTGGATATAAACCCATCAGGCTCCATCATCTTTTTTTCTTTTGTATTGAACCTGAAACTTGCCTTCCCGGGGATTCTTTACTAAATCACTCGAGTCTTCTCTTCCCATTTTACGCGTGTGCACTAAGACTTGTCTTTAGCAAGGTCCCTTTTAGACGTAGCCTTTTTTTTTCTGTTAGCCGCCCACTTTCTAGAACACAGTTACGTGTCTTCTCTGCTTGCGTCTTCTACTCTGCTAGCACATCGACGCAACAGAGCTCTGGCCCCTTCTAGCACTGCACTGGTTTTAAACTACGATTTCTCCTTCTTTCAGTAAGGTTGGTCATATCGCTTCCATTTGTTTTCTCCATGTTTTCAGAGAAGCCTTGGCTTCTGTCCTCAGTGAAGTGAGAATCATCGAGATAAAATATGACAACATAGATTCTGTTCAAGTTAAAGAGAAAGGAAGCATATGGGTGGTTGACAGCAGGCATATTTTACTTGCTCCAGGACCTCGCTGGGGAAGCTCGTTCTCCAGGCTGAGGACACTGGTTTCACAGAAAATAAACTCAATGCCCTTTTAAGTTAGTTTGCAAGAGTAATTTTAGCAAATATGTTTATTCTTAGAGAAACGGTATTTTCAACCACCAGCTTTGTGCCCCAAATGATCTTTTAAGTATTCTTCTAGAAAAAGCAGGATTATAAACCAGTGTTTTAATGTCTGATCTGCCAATGGAATAAGCATGGAAATGTTAGCACAGTTTTGTGGTTTGTTAAATGAGGCAAATGTCTTCTATACACAATCTGAACCTGGCATGAGCCTGGACAGAAACAGGGAAGTGCAGATCAGTGCTCAGTGGCCGGGCCAAGTCCCCATCTCCTGGCTCCTTCTGGAGATGCTTAGTCTCCGGTTCCGGATTGTTTTGCTTTTTCCTTCTTTGATCTTTTGAAAAACTTCAGTGATTTTATTTTGTAACATGGGAAAAACTCCTTTGTTACAATACGCATTTGCTGTGTGTATTTAAAGTGCATTACAACATAACGTTGTAGGACACATATACACATACTAAAATGGTTTGCTATAGTGAAGCAAATTAATATACCCACCAGCCCACAGGCCCACAGTTGCCCATATCAGTTTATTTATTTATTTATTATTATTTTTTTTAGAGAAAAGGACAGTGAGAGAGAGAGAGAATCAATTTTTATTGAGTTTTTCACATGGCTTTCGTTGCTCTGACACTTAGTTGTGTATGTGAGTGCTGTGTTTGAACCCGTGTATTTGCACATGCTAGGCAAGTGCTGTTAACTGGCGAGCCACCACTCCAGCCCCATATTTGATGTTTTTTGAGTGCACATATAAGTGAGATAGTGCAATGTATTTCTTTGCATGTCAGGTTTATTTCACTTAGCATATGCATTAGCTCTCTCTCTTCTCTTTATTTCTCCTTGTATTAAAAAAAAGGCCTTCTTTTACCAGCACTAAAAGATTTTTAAGGGGATCATAAAAAAATTATTATTGCTTCAAAAAGGTTAGCTGAGCTGGATAGTAAGACTGCTAGAAATTTGTAGGCTTGACTTCCTACTCAATTTCAGTAAAGGTTACTCAAATAATTAAAGCAGCTGGGGAAGTTTCTTGGTAAAAAGCTCAGCTTACCTCTCTCTGGTAGATACTAATGGGCTTTGTGAAAGTTCCTGAATATATTTCAAATGCTTTATTTTCCATGAGACCATTTCCTGTCCTGGCCTGGCTCTCTGCCTGTCCCTCTGTATTCTCATCCTTGGGTGACTCTTCCATTCCATTGCTTCAAACCCCATGGTGGCCCAGCTAGTGATTCCAGCCTTCACGTCTTAGATAATGTTCACTGAGGGTCTCAAAGTACGCACGATCCCTTTCTATTTTAATTTTTTTTTGAGAAAATCAATATGGGGGCTGGAATGGAGCTCAGTGAAGCATGTGCTTAACATGTGTGAGGCCCTAGGTTTGATCCCCAAGCATAAGCAGGAGCCTCAGTGAAGTTAGTCACCTTTCTGCCTGTTAGTTGGCTGTAGAGAATTATGAATTGTGATCCATGATGAAAACAGAAGTACAGATATTTATTAAAAATACCGACTCACATCCCAAGTGATGCTGTGTGCTTCCTGTGGGTGCTGAGTGGGTGGCACTGAGGTGGGCTATGCTGTCTGTACCCTGAATTTGAGTTTGAGTGCAGGCTGAGTGGGTATGCCTGGCCTGAGAGCAGCCAGATATAAGCAAACGGCCTTTGATGATAAAATGCGGCTGACACTTGGTGGAGGAGTGCTTGGAAATCCAGAGCACTTTCCCAAGGTTACTTCTCTATTATTAAAGAAAAGTCCTCTTGCACATTCGCACGAGACTGAAAGTTTATAGAGAGTTTATCCTCCAAACCGTCTCCTGGTTGAATCTGACTTGTGGGCTCCAAATGAGATTCACTCCCACTTTTCCTGTCTCTTCTAAGGATATTACCATTTTTCCAATTACTTTCACTCAAAACCTTGGAGTTCTCTGTGACAGATCTCTTTCCTTTTCTCACGATGTCAAAAATTAAGAATGTTTTGCTGTTCCCCCTGACACTTCTAAATCCAGGCCTGCAATGCTTCATTTCCAAAGCACTCAGCCGTTCATGTGATTGGCTTCAGGAATATTGTCCCCACACCACATCCCATGTCCAATTATGATGCCAAATAAGAATCTCTCAAGCAGCATGTCACTGGTATGCTGAGAAACCTCCATCGTGCTTCTGGAACATTGTAAACTGAGAGCCACGCTTCACACGGGCTGCTTTCCGGTGTACGTCCACCTTGCCAATGTGGAGCTTCTACTTCGATGCAGCCAGTATCTTCTTCCTCCTTGAGTTTAGTGTTCTTTTCTTTTTCTTTAAATTCAGTTACTCTTCAATGCCTGAGTTCTATTCTGTCTCACATTTAAGGCTTAGACAACCAGCTTGGTTGTTCAACGTTTCCCACATTAACTCCAACCCTGCACAGATGCTAAGTCATGCTCTTCTGGTGGAATTAACTGCACCCTGCGAAAAGGATCCTGAGCCCACACAGCTACCATGGGGTTTGTTGGGTCCTCAGGGTCTCAGGTCTTGAACCGTTGGCTCTAGCTGCCTGTTTGTTCTGAATCTCAGACTTTTCATCTGTTTGCTGTCTCTGACCACACATAGAAATGAAGTTTTTCTGGTTCTTGCTTCTTGTCCCTTTTTTGGATTCTAATCTAAAGACACAATATGAGCTGGATGTAGCTCAGTGATAGAGGTGGTTTAGTGTGTGCAAAGCCCTGGTTTCAAATCCAGCACCAAATGAACCAACAGAAAAGCAAGATCTTACCGTAAGCAAGCTTCTGATGGGGATCATCTTGGGTGCAATAGGAAGGTAAAAGTGTCTATTTTCCCATGACCAAGTCGGGCTAAAGTCCTTCTAGCAGTTGGAACTCATTGAAAACAACCTCTAAAATGTTAATTGATAACTGAAACCACATATCAAAATGAGATGAAACCTCATTAAATGGAACTCCTAATCCAATGTGGATGCTGTGTGAAAGGTGAAGATTATAAACTTTTATCTTCTCAATTCCTTTAATATGAAGCTTGCACATAGATAAACTTCTGGAAGCAAGAACCAGCTATTTTCTGTGCCTCCTTTTACATTGCTATGATGGGTATTTGAGGTAGGGTTGGCTACTCTGATTGCTTTAGCAAATAAAGTCTCCATAGATCAAGGTCACATTGCTTATTTAGGTAATATTGCTTATCCATCGTCTGTGGTTGCTTTTTCCCTAGGACTGTATAGATTGTAGATGTGAAAGAAGTCTTGTGATTGAGAAGTCTGAAATAGTTATTCCTCTGCATGTCCACCAGGTAGATTCTGGACCTCCTGTGGATTCCAAGATCTTTGGCTGCTCCAGGCTTTTGTATAAAATGGCATGATATTTGCGTGTAACCTGAACATATCTCTTTATAAGCGGAATCACCCCTAGTTATTTATAATTACTAGCACAATGTACATGCTGTGTAAATAACTGTTATACTGAATTGCTAAAGGGAGTAATGATAAGGAATAATGTTGTGCATGTTCCGTATAGATGGGCTGTTATTCCCTCAATATTTTCTATTGAAGTGTGGATCCTGTGGAGACGGAAGGAACAACTCCTTATTGTCTGAAAAGTTAGGTGATTAAAGGAAAGTTTGCCTACCTCAGATTTAGGGAGGACACATCACTCTGATTTTGAAATGGTGCCACAGATAATAAGTATAAGAGAAAAAGTAAATTAATAACAGGGAATATATTCAAGAACCAAATCCAGTTTCTCCCCTTCATAGCATTTTCCCTTGTATCCTAGCAGAATGCATTGCTACGCTTCTTTGTACACTGTTATAACAGTGAAACATGGACGGTTGCTTGGGTATTTGGCTTCTTACTTAAATTATGATCTTTTCAGGAGTTAGGGGCAGAGTATATCCATCCTCACTGTCTCTAGCACCAGCAGGTGGGTGTTGTGAAGGTCAGGGGCTCAGGAAAAGGTGCCCCTTCAGGGAAGGGCAAATGGGACGGTTCAGGTAAGGAAGAAACTGCGATTCAGTGAGAGGCAGCTTTTAGTATTTCTATTTAATCCATTCCTTTAAAACTCTGGGAAATATTTTCAACAAAAAGACTCACTTGGCGTGGCTAGAAATGATGAGACAATTTTATTTGAAAGCATGACCTGAAGGTAAAAAAAAAAGATTGAAATCACTAATTTTTGCATGGTAGACTTTTAAAGAACGAGTAGATAAATTCAATTAATCAAATATAGGGCATTGGCGGGATATATTCTGTCCTATTTTGAAAATAGCAATGTTGTTTTTTTTTTTGGTCTGGTAGGTTTTGAATGTCAAAGACAGATTACTGATTGGAATAGAATATTATTCAATCTTAAAATAGGAAACCCAAGCCAGGCTCAGACACTTTTCTTTGATTTATTTGTTCATTTACTTAACTGTGAACAGTTGATCACGTATCAGTGATTGGATTATGAGCATTTGCTTTAAAAAATTACCCAGCAGGGCTGGAGCGGTGCCTTGCTGGTTACGATGCTTACCTGGCATATCCATCAGCAAGTACACAGGTTCAAACCCCAGCACCCACGTGCACAACTAAGTGTCAGAGCAACGAAAGCCATGTGCAACGCTCAATAAAAATGGATGCTGCTCTCTATCTCTGTTTCTCTCTCCCTGTCTCACTGCTCTTCTCTTTAAAAAAAAAATCACCCAGCGACTGTACAAAGTAAGCTCATTTGTTTTGTACTACTCATAAAATACACAGGTTGTAGCTGGTGAGAGACCAGATCTTGCTATCAGCATACACTTTCTGCTATCACTAACCACCAGGGGTGAATTCAATTAAACCATTTGACCTTACTGTAAAGGTGCCCGTCCCCTTACTAATCCATGCATATTACTCTTTAAACTGGAAAACTGATATAACAAATCAACACAAATTCAGATGCTAGAGAAAGCACAAATTCATATGATTTGGCTTGATCATGCTCTAAAAATGAATGACCCAAAAATCTAAATGGCTTTCAGAGATAGAAGTCTTTTTTTTTTTTTTTTTTTTTTTTTGGTGAAAACATGACCTGCTCTATCACAAGGGACCATGGGCAAATGATAAGGGGCATGTGCCCAGGAATGACACACATCACTGCTCAAGCCACTGGCCGAGGCACAGCACATGGTTATGTGCAATACAACTCAAAAAACGTCAATGACAAAGACAAACAGGGTACTTGGTAAATAACAGCCTTCCATTTATTTCTTGTCATTGCGAGAAAATATACATAAGCTTCTTGTCATTGCTAGATCTCCCTATTTAAGAACAGAATTTCCCAACAATGCACACTGACTCCATACTGCTAGGGGAAAATACAAGTATTACAAGGACTTTTATTCTTTGTGCTGAGACTATATGTAGAATATTTGAGCTATTCATAGCAAGCCAGTACCTGGGGGGATAAAACAAAGTAATAGAAGGAGCAACTTTAGTAGGGATGCCAAGTAAACAAAACAAAACAAAAACAATCATAGTTGGGAGTGAGGAAAGCATGCTAATGATCTTGCTTATATGGAGTTCTAAATAAAAATGAAGCTAGGAAATGATGTGGGAAAAATGCTAATGTCCTCCCAATGATAGGCATTTCAAATGTTAAGGATTAGAGTTGGTTTGTGTTCTTTGTTATCCAAATAATCTTCCCATCCTTACTTTTGAAATCTCTACAACACAACTCCAATCTTCAAATAAATACCAGTTTTTCTTCAAAGAAGAAAACCAAATTCCCAAAAGAACGACTAACATTTACTTAACATCTCCTTTGAGCCTGGGTGAGTGGGAGGAAAGGTTTTTGTTTACTCTTCCTGCTTGGCAGGGAACAGCTAGTGTCACTCAAATGCTCTGAGGCTACCTCTGAGGACAGAGCTGGGTCTTCAGTGAGGATACAGGGCCCACGCTGCACTCTGACTGCAGGTTGCCAGGAGGGAAGAGAATTCAGAGTAGGGGCTGCTCTGTATGTCCCTATAAAGAACTGGTGTCCTGCTAGGATGGGGAAGACCAGGTTGCTTGGGAGGTTACACTGATATATAAGGACCTGTCCTGTGCTTTAAGAACTATCTTATCACCACTGCCTTGGGCTCCTTGGGAGCTATTGCTATGGGCAGCTCCCAGTTGACCGTTCCTAGTGTGGATCATCATTATGCGTTTACTAACTGTAATCTTCCGGCGCACATGCAGGGCAACAAGGCTGTCCTGTCTCTGAAATGCTCTCTGCCCTCTCTTGTCACTCTGGGATGAAGTCCCCATCTCCTTTCCTCATTTAGGACCATTTGGCAGTCTTCTGTTGTAACACCGACCTCCGACTTGTGAAGTCACGTGTTCTGACCTCCCCCTGCCCTTAACCGTGAGCTCACTGGCAGGATCTTGCCATGGACATCCATGCGCCAAGGATCTTCAAAACAACAACAGTGACAGCATTGTCAACTTGAAATGCGTTTATAGGGAATCAAATGCCATAGTAACGCAGAAGGCTAGAGATGCGGGCCCGATATAGAGGCACCATCAATGCCAGGCAGTAGGGAAGCGCAGACCATTCCTCTTAGAAACTGACCTGCGTGTGAGAGGGCAGGGGCAGTCATGGCGCTGCAGAATCATGGCCTACGCCTCTGGAGTATTTGCAGAATCGGGACTGCAAGGTCAATATGGTAAGGTGGGCACACCTGGCTACTGCAGGGCCATCTCTTGAGAAAGTTCATGGCGGGGCTTGGCGTGTTAGCGTCTCTGGGACTCACACAGCAAGACGGCCTAGGAGCAAGGCCAATGGGAGCCCACTGGCTTGGGACGAGTGAGGCCAGGTGCACACCAGGCACATCCGGTCCGCTCTGGGAGCTCAGGGCACAAAGCTCTGTCCAACGAGACCCCTAGAATCTTATTCTAAAGGAATACTCATAAGTTTAGTGTTCATAAAATTTAGTGCAATTCTAAGTAGGCTTCTCAGGAGCTCTTTAATTAATAGAAATAAGCTAACACTTTTCACCTGGGATAAGTTCCCACAGTAACTTTCAGAAGGACCAAAATGGAGAAGAAATAGAAGAAGGAACAATGGCTGACTATTTTAATTTGGAGTCTATAAGAAGAATTTTGATTGCTCAGAATAATTGCAGCCATAAGTGTATGTTGAAACTGTCATTTTAAATCATTTGGGGACAAGCTCTCAAGTGCTTTGTGTCTTTTAATTCATTTTTTCATGATCTGTTGACCGCAATGAGACCACAGGCGCTGTTCCAGCAGGCCAGTTGGCAGTAATGGTAAAGAGTGGCTGCGTCTTGGAAGGTAGCAAGGTCTGGGGAGTGAACAGCAGGCTCTTCTCCACCAGTACAAAAAGGGGCACCATGACTGGAGCACAGGGAAGTCTGGGGCTCAGGAGGGGAGCAGCCCTTTCAGGCTGTCAGGTTCCAAGAGAGGACTCCAGAGGACCGGAGAGACAGACAGAAACTGAAAGGAGAGTTGGAATTTGACAGCTGCTGACTCTGGGGGAGATGGGAGGTCTCCTTGCAGAGCAGAAGAACAGGGGCCGTTTCAGGGAAAGGTGACCTTAGGGGAACTGAAAATCAGTGGGGCTGAAAATGTAAACAAGGATTAGGTCTGGAATGGACCCATAAGGAGCACTCATGCTTAAAGTTGTGAGTCACCACAAGAGGACGAGATGAGATCTGTGACTTTGAATGATAGTGACAGTGGAGGAGTGGAGTGGGGTAGGCGTCAGAAAGGGAAGTTTTTGGGGAGACTCTGTAACCCAGCAAAAAATCAACAAAATCTTAAACTGAGGTTGCAGAGGTGGGAATAGAGACTGTTCAGTGAGAAGCCATACCACTTGGGGACATAGTGAGTGTCACTAATGAGGGGAGAGTGACTCAGGAGTGTATCCTGGTTTCTGACTTGAGTTCAGCAGGTGGTTTTGCTAGTCCCTAAATAAGATGCATAGGAAGAAGCACCATTTAGGGGAAGGAGTTCTGAGCATGGAAGGAGGAAAATGATAATTCAGGATAATTTAACTTGTATAATAATATTTAATAATTACTTTTTTGAACAGACTCACAAAACTGACTTTCTCAGGACATTTAAAATTCATTAATTAAATTTTATCTGACTCTACTAGTAAAGGTTGACCTGGAATTTTCAGGAAGCTAGCTGACCACTTAATTTGTGCAGCTTCCAAACTTTTGAACTGAACATGAGTCATATATATGAACAATTCTGAAATGCTGGTGGTCTAGAACTTTCCCTAAATAGATGTTGAAGGTGTTTTCGCTTAATTAACTATGTGTTCATTGACTTGTGCAATGCCACTGCTGTAGTTTTATAGCATGGCAGCATTCCCTAGCATTGATGTAGCTCCAAACCTGTTGTAACTGTAGTATTCATTGGTGTTGCTTGCCTATGGTCATTATGACCAGGATGTCCCAATTTCTCTTTCTAGCTCCCTCTATATCTCCTTGTTTGCATGTGAAGTGTCCCCCAAAAGCTCATGTAAGATAATGCAGGAAGGCTGAGATGAAATGAGTGGGTTATGGGAGCCTTAACCCGATCAGAGGATTAATCCCCTGATAGAGATTGAATGGTAACAGTAGGCTGGTACGGTGTGGCAGGAGAAGGTGAGTCATTAGGGGCATGCCTTTAGGGTAGATATTTTGTATCAGGTGAGCGGAGTCTCTGTCCCCTAATTATCATCAAGTGAGCTGCTTCCCTTTACCACACTCTTCCACCATGTTGTTCAGCCTGACCTTGGGCCCTGAGGAATGGAGCCAGCCTTCTGTGGATTAAGACCTCTGTAACCATGCGCCTCCAAAACAACCTTTCCTCCTAAAATTATTCTTGTAGGGTCCTTGGGTCACAGCAACAAAAAGACTGACTTAAATTCTTCTTTTTAGTTTTCAGTAAACTTGGCATTCTAGATTCATCTTACAACTTTCCTTCTGCAGTCCTGGAAACAAGCTGTTGAACCTTGATCCCTTTTCCTGAAGAATGATATGTCGAAGCTACCATCTGGGCCTCAGGTGAGCTCCTTCCTCGAGTGCACTGCTTCTCTTTTCTTTCAGTGAAGAGAGGTAAGGTATGCATGTGTGCATTACTAACTCAGGCACACGTTCAGCATAGATACACGCAAAATATGAACCCATACTGATGCCTAGAATGCTTACTTTTAGACTTTCCCCTTTCTCTTATTTTTACCTCCTTTATGACAGTAAGAAAACAGGTTTTCATTATTTCTCTCAAATTTTATAATGCATTCAAACCTAATATATAATTCGTTTTAGAATTCTTAATCTAAATTCCTATGAGAAACAAATTTGCCAACAAGATTAAAGGTGTTTTGTTTACAGTTCCTTTTCTGAGATGGTGCTGGGGATCAAGTCCAGGGCTTCCAAGGGATCAGTGCACACTGTACCATGAGCTGCATACCCAGCCAGTAGTTTATCTTTTTTTTTTTTTTTTTGAGTCTTAAGTTATCTGGGCAAAACCACATTTTAAAGAGTCTCTTCAGTCTGTTTATTTCTTTTACATCTCTTTAAATACAATAATGTGATTCATTTGTAATACAGTTTTTGTAGTATGTAGTTCTATTGATTTTGACAATTTTGTATTCACACTATTACTTTGGACAGAACAATTTAGTCACCCCCAAAGTTCTCATGAGCTAACCTTTGTGGGTAAATCCTTCCATGCCCAAATCCCTGCAACCACTGATTACCTTAGTATAACTTTTGCTTTTTCTAGAGTGTCATATAAATTGGAATCATAATTTGTGGCTTTTTTGTCTTGAAATTATCACTCAGCAAAATATTTTCAAGACTCATCCATGTTATGTAAAATCAATAATTTGTTTATTTTATTGCCAAGTATGTTTGTTTTCCATTCTCTGGTTGAAGAACATCTAAGCTGTCTCAAATTTTTGTCAATTATGAATGAAGTGGTATAAATTTTTGTGTGAAGTTTGTGTGAATATAATTTTTTAATTTCTTTTAGATATATAGCTAAGTCAGGGATTGCTGTTCTGTTGGTCCTCTGAGAATTCCATATAAATAATCATGTGTATAAATAGAGATAATTTTAGTTTTGGATTTTAAAAATATGCATGACTTTATTTTCCTTATCTTATTGCATTGGCTAGAACTTCCTAATCAGAGTATAAAAGGAGTTTTGAAAGAAGATGAACTTGTCTTGCTTCTACATAGTTAAAACCTTTCAGTCTTATTATTAAGTATGATGTGAGCACTATCACTTATTTCAGCATATTTTATGTATTTCCTTCATCAGGTTAGGAAGTTCCTCTCTGTTCCTAGGTTTCTTTATTTAACAAGAATGTGGAATTTCGTCAAATGATGTTTTGGTAGCTATTGAAATGGTCTGTTAATATGGTAACAAAATGGATTGAATTTTGAAAGCGGAAGTAGTACAGTTTAAATTCACTACTTCCGCTTTCTTACCTTCCATTCATCTGTCAACAGACTGCGTCTGTCATCCGTGCCTTTGGTTTCACGTAAGCCTCTTGCAACGGTGATGTTCTTCACGTTGCGTAATGTTTTCACTGCTTGCTTTCCGTGTTGTCTATTAATCATAATCACATTTCAGAAGGGTTTTCCTTGTGTTGCTGTTTTATGGTAACTGTACCCCATTTCTCTTTCTCTTCTTGAGCTGTGTATTCTCTGATCTTTACGTTCTTGCCTTAGGCTCACCCAATTAATCTGCCTTCTGACTTACCTATTCTCTCTCCCAGTCTGTTTTTAATAACCATATATATGCAGATGACTCCCAATTATGCATCTCCAATCTACAACTCTATTTGGTGAGTTCTTAACAACATATTTAACTGGATGCCATTAAGTAACCAACATATGTCACCAAACTTATTAATACCACCTCAACCCTCCCTATTATTTTTAATTTAAAAGAGAGAGACAGTGAGAGGGAGAGAGAAAGAATCAATTTTATCTAGTTTTTCATCTGGACTTCATTGCTCCAACACTTAATTGTGCATGTGGTGCTGGGGTTCGAACCTGCATCCTTGCACGTGCCAGGCAAGTACTATAACCACAGAGCCACCACTCCAGCCCCACTCCCTATAACTTTTAGGGTAAAAGTTATAAGCCTATTAACTCCAAGCCATGCTCACCCTTGCAGCTTTATCTCTTGTTTCTTTTACAGATTTACTCTTAGTTTAGTCACACAGAATATTCTCTGTTCCCAGATCAGGTGGCATCCTGCAGTGTCGTATTTCTGAGCCTTTGTGCATGTTGTTCTCACTCACCGTAAGGCTCTTTCCCATTTACTTCCTCCTTGCTTTTGAAGCTTCGTCTGTGTCTCTCTTGGTAGTCCTCAGTGTACATGTCTGCACATTTTCCATGCACAGCTGCTGCTGGTTTTCTTTGCTGTCCCCTCATGACATCTATCCACATATACTGTACTACGCTGTAATTCTACTGTGATAATTGCTTACATGTTTGTTATATGCATATGCACATATGCTCTCTCTCTCTCTCTCTCTCACACACACACACACACACATCTTAACTTGCATTATGGATCCCTTGGTCTCTGCAAAGCCGCTGGTGCATACTTGGCATTGAGTATGTATTTAAGAAAGGTATAGTCCTAGCTGTGTATGCAGGGTCCCGCCATCATGTAGGCAATCACAAGTTCTAGAAGCTTTAGGATCTTAGGTTTGTCAGACTTTTTAAAGTAAATTTCTGTGAGAATACAGTCAACAAGCTAAGATTGGAAGTTATGACTGTGTGCTTGAAAACATGGACATAGATGGCTAAGTCTGATCCCAAGAGACATCGAATAAATCTGGGTTAAATGAGGGTCCTCAGAAATTGAATGTCAGCATGAAAAGTTTTCTGGATGCAGAGGCTCCACAAATGTGATGGGCCTTGCCTAGCGGGCACAGTATTGAGCTGTGCCCAGAATATATGCGTCATTTAAAGCTACTGTTCCTTAGCTAATGGCTTCCTATATTGTATGCCCTATGACAAATTTCTGGAGGCTATGGGTATGAGATGACTCACATCCTAAAGATTAAGTACCATTTCTAATGAATGCTTGATGACAGATCTTTCATAAAGTCATTGCTGCGTGTCCACCCCACTTCCTTCTCACCCATTCTAAAACTTCACCCCTTATGTCTAAAGAAAGTTAAACTTCTGTTTTAATTAAAAAATCTCATGCTTGAAAAATAAAATAATGTTTAAACATGAAGCCCCTTTGGGAGTATTTTCTTAATTAGGCTATGGACTGAAGGTGGATCAAAGATCTCAGCTTGGAAAAACTCCAAATTATGAATTATTACCTTGTTTATACTCACATTTCTGAAAATCTAAGTCATTTGTATTCTGGTAGTCAGAAAGAAGCTCTGAGGTTTTTTTTTTTTTTTTCAGAAAGAGGGACAGTGAGAGAGAGAGAGAAAGAGAGAAACAATTTTTATTTAGTTTTTCATGTGGCCTTCTGTTGCTCTGAGACTTCATTGGGTACGCGGGGCTGGGGTTTGAACTTGTGTACTTGTGCATGCTGGGCAAGTGCAGTAACCCTTGAGCCACCGCTCCAGCCCCAAGCTCTGAGTTTTTAAGGCAATCATAGCAGATTGTCACTACTCTCTGGAATGACTGATGCTGTGTTCCCTGTAAACTGAATGACCTGTCTGTGGCACACTGAAATTTGGGCCAGAGGAATGTGTCCTAGAACAGGGGACAGCAATGTGGACAAGGATCAAAATCCTCACAGCGTGTGTGTCTGCTTTATTTATCTCCATTTTGTTATTGTGCCAAACCACACACAGTGTACATTCTGCCATCTTCAGATTTAAGTGTATGATGCAGTAGAATCAAACACTTTCATCAGTCTCTGTAGCCTTCTCCACCCCCACCTCCTGAATGCCGCGTCTGGTAAAAATAAAGCTCTATACCCACCAAATGATAGCTCTCTCTTCCCCCCTGGAAAGCATTATTCTGTCTACTATCTGTGTGAATATGACTGCTTTAAATGCTTCCCATAAAGGAAATCGCACTTTTGCCTTCTTGGTGACTGGTCTATGTCACTTGGCTTAATGTCCTCAAGATGCGCGTATGCTGTGGCACATGTGAGAATGCAGTTTGGTTGACGATGATGTTCCATTGCATCTGCATATGAATCTGCTTCTCCAGGCGTCTTCCAGTGGACACTTGGCTTCTTCCATGTTTAAGCTACTGTGAATGACCCTGCATGGGTATGGCAGTACTTTCAAGGTCATGCTTTCAATTCTGTTGAGTATAGACCTAGGAGTGGATTTACTCGATCATGTGGTGATTCTACTTTTTGAAAAACATATCAAAGAGGGGCTGAAGTGGTGGCTTGGCAGTTACAGTACTTGCCTGAGCTGAGCGAGGATGCGGGTTCAAACCCCAGCACCACCTACACAACAAAGTGTAGGGGCAACGAAAGCCACATGAAAGACTAAAGTTAATTCTGTCTGTCTCTCTCTCACTGTCCCTCTCTCTCTTAAAAAAATGTATCAAAGAGCCTCCATTGCTTTTTCCACACGGTCAGACCATTTTGCATTCTCTCCCACGTGGAGATGGTCCTGATAATTCCACATCCTCACCAACACTTTCGTTGTTGTCATTTATAGCAGTCATGCTGATGGGTTTAAGATAGTATTTCGTTGATCATTTTAATTTGCATTTCCCCGATGATCAGTGGGGTACCTTTCTATGTCCTGTGTTTCTTGTCCATTTTATGTCTTTGGAGAAATGTCTGTTCAGGTCCTTGCAGGATTTTTGTTGTTGAGTTTAGGAGCTGTCTATGTGTTCTGATCTTATGACCCTGGCAAAAAAGCATTTTATCATAGATGCAATGGTTTATCTTTAGACTTCCTGTTCTGTTCCATTGATCTGTGTGTCTCTCTGTTTGTAACATACTCTTTTGATTACTGTAGTTTTGCAGTTTTAAAATTGGGAAGTATGAATCATCTAGCTTTTTCTTCTTCAAAATTGTTTTGGCTATTTGGAGTCCCTCAGGATTCTGTATGAATTTTGTGACAGGTTTTCCTATTTCTTTAAAAAAAAAAACTTCTGTAGGGTTTTGATAGGGAAGCATTGAATCTATAGATTAAATAAGGTAATATTAACACTGTTACAAATCAAGTCTCCCAATCCATGAACACAGGACGTGTTTTCATTTCATGATGTCTTCTTTAATTCCCTTCAGAAATGTTTTTCGTTTTAGACTTCATTGTGAAATTGTTTCACCTCCTTGGTTAAGTTAATTCCGAAGTATATTATTCTTTTTAGTGCCATTATAAATAGAATTATCTTCTTTTCAGGTTCTTCATTATTAGTTTATAAAAATACAACAGAATTTGTGCATGTTGACTTTGTATCCTGCTACTTTTCTGAATTCATTTATTCTAAGAATTTTTTTGTGTAGAATATATATATACAAAAGGTCACATTGTGTGCGAAGACACAATTTATTTTTTTCCCCAATATGATATCATTTATTTTTCCAGCCCAGTTTCTTTGACTGAAATGACCACTACAATGTTAAATAGAAGTGATAAATTAAGGCATGTTTGTTTGTTCTTTATTAGAGGAAAAACATTCAGTCTTTCACCACTGAATACGATGTTCACTATGTGTTTTTTATAAGAGACTTTTATTGTGTTAGGGAAATTTGCTTCTATTACGAATTTATTGTGTGTTTATCATAGAAGTATACTGCACTTGTCACATGCTTGTTCTCTACTGAGACGGTAATTTTTCCTTTCAATCTGTTAATATGGAATATTACATAGATCAGTTTTCCCTTGTTGACTCATTTTTGCATAACAGAAATAAATCCCACTATTATGTGGTATATTCTTTCAAATATGTTGCTTAATTTGGTTCTGTAGTATTTTATTAAATGTTTAGCATCAATGCTTATATGGGATATTGATCTGTAGTTTTCTTGTATTTTATTTGTCTGGCTCTGGTCTGGCCATGCAGAATAAGTTACAACATATTCAAACCAATTTTTAAATCATTGTTCTAATAAATTTTTCATTGTTTGGCTTTCTTGTTTTTGTATTCTTAATTAATTTTACCTCGCCTTAATCTTTATTATTTCCTTTATTCTTCTCACTTTGGGTATAGTCTTTTCTTCTTTTGATAGTTCCTTATGCTGTAAAGTTAAGTTCTTGAATTCTGATCTTTCTTGTTTCTAATGAAGCATTCATAGCCATGGGTTCATCTCTTTTACCATTTCCCATATGATTTGCATGATACACTTTTATTTTGTTCTCCCCTAAGGATGCTACACTAAAGCAACTGATTTAGATTGTTTTCAGAGACCTTCTTGCCCACAAAGTCAAAAGTATTTAGACGTGACCATTAACATATCAAAGCATTTATATGATCAGTTTGCCAACCTGTTCCTTAGAATAGCATGTTGTTCATAATCCTTCATATCAGTTATATTTCTTATTGTAGTCTTAGTAACTTAAAAATATAATTAAGGAATTGATGATGTAGAAATACAACAACATAAAGTAGGATTTATTCTACGAACAAATTGAGTTCAGTCATTTTAAAAAATATAATATGAGCAAGTACCAAAATGATTAGTATGTAATTTAGTATGAATATAATGTAAAATAATCTTGAATTTTAAGATTTATTTGGAATTACCTCCAGTTTCTTACTCTATGCCATAGACTGAAGCTGAAAATTGCAAACAATACAACTGAAGGATAATTTACAGGCACAAAGAATGATGTGGATTTCTGATCATTGGAACCATACTCAGTCAAAAAACTTTGACACTCCATTAGACTGTCAAAACCAATATTTTACACCAAAATATGAGTGCCTTAGGCATTAGAAATAAAGGTCATAGTAGTCATTTATTGAGAGCTAATAAGATTTAATGAGATTATCCACTGATTTACCTGTGCTGAAAAATAATAAGGTTAGATTTTATCAACATAGATTGAAAACCAATGTTAAAATGTGGATAAAACAAGAATCTATTACTTTCACAAATGACAGCATCAACAGCAGAGCAGAATAAAAAATGAATCTAAAAATTATTATTCATGGCTTGAGCGGTGACTCAGTGGTTACAGTGCTTGCTTGGCATGTGTGAGGATATGGGTTCAAACCCCAGCACCATGTACACAACGAAGTGTCGGAGCAATGAAAGTCACATGAAAACCTAAATAAAAATGATTCTTTCTCTCTCTCTGACTGTTCCTCTCACTCTTAAAAAAAAAAAATTATAAATCATGGTAACCAACCAAAACAATGTATCCAGAACTCACAAATTACAATTTTTTAAAAAATTTCCCTTCTATACTATTATAGTTATCAGGAAACTCATTAAATTTCAAGGCTTTTAAAATGTCTGAGTTCATCTTTCCCAGTTTTCTACACTTACAAAAGTAAGGATGGATTGAATCTAGATTACAATGGCTCTACATGTTATACAACACTTGAAAGAATAATTTCTATGTGAATTATTTCTGTATAGCATTTTTCCCCTTTATGGGTAGGAATAACTTGCTAGTGTCATTTATTTGCAATCAAATACGAAAGTGTTAATCCAGCTGGATCAAGATGACCTCAAGATGTTGAGAGAAGTGACATAAGTAAACATTTCTAAGTGGCATTTTTGAAAAATTTAGAAGAAAAAATCTTACAAATGGTTGAAAAGTCACCAATGCAGTAAACATGTTGTTTGCTTCTCTTACATAAGAAGAAAATGAAATTCCCAAAAAACATGTTAAATCTTCAAGAAGACTGGGCCTGAGGCTATCAGCTCTGTAGGAAATCCCATTCTACAAAGAGGATGCTGAGAGTTGTGAACCGCAGGCACATTGAGAGTTCCAGTCATTCACAGGAAAATGATCTCATGGAAGAAGAGATCAGTGGTAATGATTTTGCCCATAAGATTAAAAATAAAGTTGAAACCATGCAACATGTGATAGAAATACATATGTCAAATATGAAGACGGAGGAGGAAGGGATACTAGGTTAAGGTGAACCATGGCTCAATTAGGAGCCAGCTATCACTTTATTTTAAATTGAAGATCACAGCAATCCAGTTAGTGATGCTCCCTACTCTGTTGGAAACAATAAATATAATTTACAAATAGTTCTACTGAAATTTTGATTTCATTGCCTGTGCCTATAGACTAGACTGCTGAATAGGTTTTCTTTTGGGAGTTGTGTGATTTGTGTTCTTCTTCCTAAGTCTTTGATCCATTTGAATTGATTGTGTACAATAAGGGTCTAAGTTTCACTCTTCTACATATGGATAACCAGTTTTCCCAGCATCAGTATAAGTTTTTGGCACCTTTGTCGAGGATCAGATGACTGTATATGTGTGGGTTAATCTTTTTGTCTTCTACTCTGTACTGGTGATTCATGTGTCTGTTTTTATGCCAGTACCATGCAGGTTTTGTTACTCTGTAGTACAATTGGAAGTCAGGTATTGCAGTGCCTCCAGCATTGCTAATTTTTTTTTGTCTATTCTGGACCTTTTGTTCTTCCTAATGAATTTTAGGGCTTTCCCCCTCCAGTTCTGTGAGGAATGTCATTAGTGTTTTAATGGGGATTGCATTGAATCTGTATAATGATTTTGGTAATATATCCATTTTAACAATATTAATTCTGCCTATCCATGAACATGGGAGATCTTTTCATCTTCTTAGGTCTTCAATTTCCTTCTTCAATGTTGTACAGTTTTTATTATATAGGTCTTTCGCTTCCTTGTTTAAATTTATTCCTAGCTAGTCTTTGTTTTATTTTGAGACTATCTAACTGGAATTGTTTTATTGATTTCTTTCTCCACAGATTCATTGTTGATACATAGAAAAGCTATTGACTTCCGTATGTTGACTTTGTAATCTGCTACTCTGGCATATTTGTTTGTTAGTTCTTTCAGTCTTTTAGTGGGTATTTTTATCTTCTAGGTATAGAACCATATACTTTGCAGTGATATGTTGATTTCTTTCAGATTTTAAAGGAAATACAGCAGCTGTTTTTAAGAGTCAAACAACAGAGTTGTATCACATTGACCTGGTAGGTAATAATCTATCTCTTCCCTCAGGTCTTATTCAGACCCTGCCCCAGCGCAGCAGGCTACATTTCTTTATCTTGTACATACACTGCTGAACATTTGAGCTCATCCACTTCTCTTGAGTCAATATGTAAAAAGCATTTATAAGTATTAGTCTTCCAAAAAGCTAATAAAATTCAGAATTTTGATATAACTATTTAAAAAGTTAATGCAATGAAAGTTTGAGGACAGTTTGAAGAATAAGGGAGGGAAAATTGGCTTCAAATATTTAAAGATTAGTCATGTAAAGAAGAATTAAAGGTCAAATTTCTTTTAGCATCAGAGGATAAAAACCACACAATATCTGGGTTTTAGTTCTTGATCCTTATCTTGCCATCCTGCATTGAGAAACTTATTTCCTCTCTGGAGATTTTCTTGCTTTGTAAAATAGAAATTAAAATGATTCCCCTTCTAGGCATTGAGGAAGTAGTGCATTTGAAGTTCTTTGGCATATTCAAAGGGTGCTCACCTGGGCCAGTGGCTCAGTTTCCTTATGCTCATCTTTCTCTCTGTGCCAAACACTTGTTCATTCCTTCACGCATCTACCCAGGGAGCCCCCTTCATCTCTTTGAGAAGATGTCCCAATGGCCTCAAGTCACAGAGACCACTGGGATCGTCCGGTTTCCTCCTCCGCAAGGCACCTGGGATGACAGCAGCAATCACACCCTACACTTCCCTTCTAAATAATCATTTCATAGTGTCCCCCCAGAGTTACTAGTTTCCAACAATGGGAAACAAATTCTGACTAGTTACACTTCTTTACGGGCAATAGTAGAAGCATCTGAGACTCTTTAGTTATTTATTCACTTAACGTGTGTTCAAGCTCTCACCAAACATGGTAGTGTGTGCACATTTTATCAAATGTGAATAAAACAGAATTTTTTTCTCCCAAGAATCTTAAAACTCCAGTACAAATAAACAACAACAAACTGAGACATACATAGGAATAAGATGGTATATTTTATGCTAACTGGCATATGTTACTTATAAAATTACTTGCAAAGTGAGTACCACAGTGATGTCAATAGATTATGATCGGAAATATTGGCAAAGCCTTTGGAGGGAGGTGTTTATTTGCTACAGATCTTGAAGCACAAGAAGCATTTTGACAGATGGAGAAGAGATGGGAAGTTTTCCATTAAGCCCTCCCCAAGCATTTCTGTCAGAATTTGCTGCCCACTCCTTAGTACTGTGTTTTCAGATTTATTGTATTGATTATCCCTGGCTGTTTTATGGGATAACTGTGTGGGTGGTGAGGGTGTCACCTCCTGACAGCAGGCTTCTGGGGAGCAGGGACTCTATGGTGACTCATCTCTGCATCGCTCCCATTAGATTCAGGTTCAAAGTCTTCAGCATCTCCTAACCATCCTCTCTGTCTTCTGGCCAAATGCAGCAGATAGGAGAGAAATGACATTTATGAGGTGAGACAGAAACTATGTGTTAAACTGAAGAGGGCAAAAAGGTTAGGGAAGGATCCATAACAGCCAATGCCATTAAATTGCAGGTCAAGTCTCATAATAAGATGTTTGGAGGATTTGCCAGATTTCCTGTGTTGCAATGTATTTTGTTATATTTGCAAATTTCTGTGTGGAACGAGCAGGCTAGGAACAGACTTTTGGTAATCTTTTCGCAATCAAGGGTATTTACTGCTGTAGGATCTGTTTCAACAGATTTGACTTGTGTTATTCTTGGTCGTTCATGTGAGATGTTTTGTACAAGTAAAAGATAAAACCTTACGATGAGACAAAGAGGTTTGAAAATGAGATAGGTGTGTTCTCTTGAAGGGGGAGAAATCAGTGGAAAATATAGAAAGAAGTACAGACTTCTAATTTATTAAATTTCGTAAGAATAAAAACTTAAAAATGTTATACAGGGCCAGAGCAGTGGCTCAGTGGTTATAGTACCTTCCTGCCATGCGTAAGGACATGGGTTCACACCCCAGGACCACGTTCACAACTAAGTGATGGAATAATGAAGATCAGATGAAAAACTAAATAAAATTGATTCTCTCTCTCTTTCACTGTCCCTCTATCTCTTAAAAAAATAGGAATACAGAGTAGAGCACCAATGCAGCAGAATGAATATATATATGTGTGTACACACACGCACACACGCACACACACATATATATATATATATATTAGATTAAAATTTTTAACTCACAAAAATGTTTCCATCAGTTAATATAAAGATTAGGGCATTTTCTCCAACACAACATTACATGCTGTAGTTATTTATTTATTTTGAGAGAAGCTGTAGTAGGTTGAAATAGTGGCCACACTAAAATAGAAAACATTCCCTGCAATATGCAAATGCTGTTTTATTTGGAGAAATGGTTCTTGCCAGTGTGTTTAAGTTAAGGATCTTGCAGTGGGGAGATTGTCTTATTATCAGGGTGGTCCATAAATGCTGTCATTAGGTCCTCACAAGACAGCCAAGGGCTGATGGCAGAAGGGGAGGAGACAATGTGACCATGATGTGGGCAGAGAGCAAGGAAGGCAGGCAGCCTCCAGGAGCCCGAAGAAGTAAAGAATGATGAAGGACAATGTGTCCGGGAGCCTTCCCTTGGGGAGAGCGGCCATGCTAGCGTCTCAGATGGGAACTTCTGACCTTTGGAACTCTCAGAGAATTAATGTCTATGATTTTAAACTGTTTGTGGCGATTTGTTAGACTAACCCTAGGAAATGAACACAGCTTTCTGATTTTTGTAAAATGAAGATGATCTGAACAATTAAAACCAAACCGGCTTGATAAACTTTTAAGTAGTTGAGCTACATAACAGAAACATCTATAGTACAATAAACATGAGCTGGGAAACGAGAAGAAACCCTTATAGTTGAGGGTGGTAGCGCGGGCAGCTGGGGAGCTCACGTTCGGATGGGAGGCGCTCCGTGGTCTATGTCGCAGAGGGAAGTCGGGGATCAGAGGTCTGTGGCCTTCTCCCAGCCAGGCTTGAAAAGTCCAGTGTGCGTATGTCAATCAGCACGTTCCCAGCATCCTGTGGTGATGGTGGGGTAAAAGATTGAAGGTATTGCTTAAATTTTCTCTAAGTGTACTATATATTATCACTGGAATTTGTTTTATAACTTTTAGGCATAATTAAGGAACAAAGATATATGTGTTATTTTGATCTGAGTTCATGAGGAAAGGAATCTATCATAATGGGACAATTTTGACCAGCAGTTCAGCCAGCATTCATAAGTTATGAAATGAATGTCAAGAATCTGTGTTCTGGGGGCTGGAGCAGTGGCTTAGCGGTTACGGCTCTTGCCTGGCATGCACGAGTACACAACTAAGTGTCAGAGCAACGAAAGCCATGTGAAAAACTCAACAAAGGTTAACTCTCTCTCTCTCTCTCTCTCACTGCCCTTCTATCTAAAAAAAAAAAAAAAAAAAAAAAAAGAATTATTTTTTTAAGAAAAGAATCTGTGTTCTGTGAAATAGTTGACTGAAAATTGCTTTTCTTCCTTAGTCCCAGGTGAGTCTGAGATGTCCGGCTGTCCCACGAGGGCTCAGCTGGTCTGACATGAAAGTGCTGATGATAAGAGCTGGGGTGGTCTTCACAGGCGGGAGGGGGATACCGAGATCTGCAGATGTAGTGTGGTGACTGTTGCACCTGGTGTAGCTGCTGGAACTGTCCACTGGTGCTGGTGTTCAGTCCTTCAAATCTCTGCAACATGGCTGTCGTGTCAGACTGCATAGAGTGGAGTATCATTTTTAATGAGTTCAGTTTTCCATGGACGCTGTGTTGTTCTGTAGGGCTGCTGGGACCAACAGCACAGCCTGCGTGACTTAAACAACAAAAATTTACTTTCTCACATCCTGGAGGTTAGAAGGCCCAGGCCAGGGTGTTGGCAGGGTCAGTTTCCTTCTCGGTTCAGTCTTCACTCTGTGTCCCTGTCCTAATCTCTTCTTAAAAGGAA